>DWFO01001167.1:0-16712 GCA_018246595.1 Mimoniades nurscia nurscia | reverse complement strand
CGCCGCGGGCGGCTGGCCGCGCGGCCGACGTGCGCGGCCGGCCGCGGCTCGCGTCCGCCGCGGCCGCGCCTCTGCTGCGGGCAGTCACCGTGACAATATAATAAGTCAGGATATTCGTATCAAGTACTAGTTCGAAATTAGCCTAGCTCCAGTTAGAAACACATTTTATTAAAGGTTACCGATTATGCGCACAAGGCTCAGGACCTTAACAGTCTGTAGGTACGGTACCTATTTGAAATGTTAAATTTTGTGACGTCATATTAAATTTATAGTTTGCAACAAATTAATAAAACTGTTGGCGAAATTAAATTAAATTAAATTAAAATTAAATATTAAAAAGAATATTTTTCATTTGGTTTTCAAAATTACCCAGCACTCGCAGATTTACCCCTGACGGTATCAAGAGCAGTGTAAGGAGAGCCAGGCAGACGTACATTGTCGTTCCGCGCTTGAGTCACGTGTTCGGTTCCTGTACAAAGTAACAAAAAAATGCTTTCAGAATAACTAAATGTTATGTAAACATGATGTTAATGACACAGTCCTATTAATGAAAACATCTAATACCTACTCACATTAATAATCTTACTAATGTTCGTTTTATTAGCTTGCTTTCACTTTTTACAAAAATGTCATAAAGACACATTACAATTATTTCCAATATAGCAGTATCTAATTGGAACTTTGTTAATGATCGTCAATCATACGGTTTACAAAGGACATGGGATGTTTGCGACCTTGAGGATGAACTTACCAGTGTTCCCCTTGTCTTTGTTGCCTTTCTGTATCGTGTAGGTGTGTTGCGAACTGGGGCTGGAGGCGGCGGAGGCGGCGCTGCCGAACAGCGTGAACGCGTCGTCCACGAGCTCGTCGAAGCGGCGCCGCATGCGCGCGCCGCCCGCCGCCGGACTCGACGGCTTGGAAGCTTTAATGCAGCAAAAATATTGTCCAACATTCGTTTATTGCAATAAAAGATAACAAAGAAGATAGTGAACAGTGAAATAGGATGGTGTTAATGTGAAAGATTTTAGTATTGCTTTGGCTTGTTACATGGTGGAATTGAACTTCAGAGTTTACACAAACAGCTCCAATGAAACAATATTCCTCAATAGATATACCTACTTTATAAACTCACCATCTTTAATTCTTTGACAGTGCAAATCCCACACCAAGGGCCCTATTACCCCTGGATCCTTGTCGATGCTCCCAAGCCTCACCAGCTGAGAGGCCATTTGTCTCCGCGGAACCACATCCTTGCCTTGGCTCTTCGGTCTCGTTTCCTTTGGCGAAGACACCGGGGAGTCGATGTCGAGGTGTCGCACAGAGACCGGCTCCAAAATCCTGGAGAGAGGTTCTACTACGTTGCCTCTGAAAATGTCAAACAAGTCAGACTGCACTACTGTGTGATATGTCCATTAGTCTAGACATATTTATTATTGCCATCAATATATTTATACCACTAAGTCTCTTAATGAATGGTCAACGACTATACAAAGCTAAACAGTCTAGAAAACAACACAATATTCGGTTCTTTTGACCCTTAAAATATTCTATAAGGATGTGACACTGTGAATGAATAAACAAATGAATGAGAAAAATTTGAGGTTGTTATTTTTTATAAACAATTCCTTAATACAGAATTAAGAAATTAAATACAGATACAACATCGCACGGAATATTTTGTATGAAATGTAAGGATTTTATAAAATGAAATACATCAAATTATGTAAATACCATTTACCTCGGGAATGCGACGACAGAGGGCATGGAGAGGTAGGAGGTGGGCGTCTGCGGAGCCGAGGGCTGGCCGCTGTCCGAGCTGTCCAAGCCGGCTGCTTCCAGCAGACTGTCCGTTGTACCAACTATACAAAATAAAGATCATTTGCTACTTTCGACCAGATAATGTCTATGATAATAATCTATGTCAACAAGAGCTGTTTGAATTTGAAAATTGTTTAATGATTGGTTTCAATAAGTGAGGCGGATAGGAAAAATAAAATTAGTACATACTGTGCTTGGGAGTCAAACATATAGGTACCTACACAGATATATTTGGGATGGACATCAGGCCACCCTAAATATATTACCAATACCTACGGATATCAATCCGTAATGTTAGAGACATTATTCAAAGTAAATGTATGAATATTGCATACTATTATTATATACCAACCCCGTTTTTTCTGTGGCATCCTCAGCGCATGAGGTTTTTTCTGACGGCGGCGCAACGCCGCTGCCACCTCCGATACTCCAGACGACGTCGTGGACGACCTAGTTGAATGTTGTTCATTAATATTCATTTTAGATAATGATTATATTGTATATTGTTAAATTTTAAGTGTCATTGAAGCAAGTGAAAATATCACTTTCTGTAACGGTGTCTCCGTAATGTTCTAAGGAGAGTGAAGTTTATCAATGCGCACTTAGTACAATATGGTAGAATATGGTCTTGACCGCTCTCAATCTGATAGAAGAGTTGCGTCCAGTTCTTTAATGATAGAAAAAGTTATTTATGATGATATTTTATGTATAAAGTATACTTCACCCCGAGGCACTTGCTGCTCGGTACACGGGCAGGAGGGTGCTGCTGGGGCGAGTCCTGCTCGGCGACACCACGCTGATCAACTGGAAGCAATGAGTGACTTTACGCCCGTAATCCGCGAAGACGTAGGCAGGGAAGTGTTTCAAACACTATAATCCATCATTAAATAAAAAGCGGAGGCCATAAAGTAAACTTCAGAGTTGATTTATAATACAATTATTGGAAAGTGGCAAAATTATGCATCTGCGAAAAAAGTCACTGGTATATCATTATTTGCCGCGCTGCAGCAGTACCTATATAATGAAAAGAAATGTGTGTACCACTAGTTATTTTGTCATATGTTGTAGTATGTTCGGAGTTTTTAAAAACAATATATTAAACATTAGAAAATTGACCACCACACGGTATGTGGTCACAATTGTGTACGGACCTCCCTAACAAGGAAATGTCTTTAACCTTCATTGAAACATACAGAATTCTGTACAACAGAGTAATACAAACCCTTCCATCCTTTTCTTCGTGAATTTGTTTCAGTTGATTTCGTTCAGCTTCTCTGATCAATTCATTTCTGTACGCACGCAGAGATTCAGCTGATTTCATTGTTTTCTTCCTGGGGTAATTTTTATATTTAGCGAGGAGACGAAATTTCGAACTAATATTTACGATATCTACAGGAGTCAATCCATGTTCTCATAGAGCTATATATCGATATAATGAATTATTTACATACCTGTGTGCAAGACATACTAAAGCCAGTATCACAAATATGAGTAGAATAGCGATGGCGCCTCCTACGGCCAGTGCCCACAACTCTGTCCCGTGCACCCCAGTTGTGGTCACATCACCTTCCAGACCCTCAGCCGCCTTCAGGTATGCTGCTGGCAAAACATTAAAAACAAAAACACTATAAGTATTATTGTGTTAATAAGCGATGTCGATTCAGCATTCACTTATGCGTTTGATTCAGCTATTAATCTTAATTATATATTCATTAGGTGTTAAATTCCTAACAATACGTTTTCGTTACTATAGAATTATTTACAAATGTACTCGTAACTGTGACAGTCAGGTCGAAATAAATGCTGTACGTTGTACAGTAGTTAGTTCGCTAGCAGTATAAAACTTACGCTCCGCTTTAGTGGTGACGACGGCGCCCAGTTCGCGCGCCACCTCCGCGTCGCGCACCAGCCGCATGTCGCGCGCCGCCACGGCCGCGGGCACGGCGCGCCCCCCCACCAGCACCACGTACACGATCTGTATGCTGCCCGTCTCCGGCGACTGCAACACCATATAACGCGGACTGACTGCAGAAATTCAATAAGAAAAATGCTGGATAATGCCTTTAATAAGAAAAAAATGGATGACGCCTTTGAAATAAGACATGAATTATAATGTAGTTGAAGACAAAACAATATAGATTAATACGCTAATATTAGTCAATAATAAACATCGAACCAATGTCGTTGATATTTAAATTGGTCGTTTTCTTTCTCCAACCCGAGTTCTGTCCTGTACTTACTTCGGTAATGTTTTGAATGTGTACATGCACTGGAGGTTGTTGTTCTGGCTTAATTATCTCTCTCTTGAATAACAAAGTCTCGTTACTGGATTCGTCTTCCAGCGGTAAATCTATCAAATCCTCTTTCATGTCTTCGAGTTTCTCAATTTCCTGATCAGATACATCTCTTCTTTTGACTATAAGAGTAGGTGTTACTAGGATCCACGAATTAACGTCGCTTACCTTCGTTGGCCTTATTTGGGTATTGTCAAAAGAATCATTGAGCCCTTTGACGAGGAACAACTTATTATTTTTACTGTCTTTCTTATTTTGATTGGAAGCACCGTAAAACTTTATGGAGGACTTATTTTCCATTTTCAATATAACGGAATTGACGGGTCCAGCGTCTAAGTTTACAATAGAACTTTGAATTTCGTAATATTTCACAGGAGTATTATTAGCATTTGAGGAGCTTAGTTGGCTAATGCTATTGTCCTTATTTACTACAAACGAGTGAACATCGTGCTTCTTTCTAGATGTTGGTGCGTCTAACGACTTAATGATACCGAGGTGCCTTTCTTGCTGTCTGAAACAAATATTTGATACATTTGAAAATACATGATTCAAAAGTCTACGAATCTAATGCCTCATACCTTGCCAAGGCATTACATACCTTAAAAACGCTTTCTGATATAGCCTCGCTAGTTTTAATTGCAGACTATCAGGGGTCGATCCCTGGATTACGGTTAGCAGCCAATACCTTCGGTCTTCTGGTATTTCTGGCTCGAGACTCCCAGGGATGCCTGCGTCATCGCAGTTCAGTACACAATCGCCGGTTGTCCTATCCGTCACGGCCTGGATTTTGAACCGAACGCTGTTAAATTTAATATGTTCTGCAGTATTCTTGTAAAAATCAATCCAATCTATCAAATGTAGAAGTAATTTGGATATCTACCTTGTGATAGGATCCCGGAAAATTGTTTGTTATGTTAGATAACGTAATATTTGTAGCTTAGTTATGAGATAAAATATATTGAGATATAGCTTTTCCTTCTTCTAGATAAAACAAAAATATCAAATGCAAGTTTAATAGTGCACGTCGCGCTTACTTGCGGTGGATACGAGTCGAGATAGACTGTGGCAAGGACCGTAGTCGTTCGAACAATCGGCACTGACGGAGTTGGGGCTGGTAGAGACAAATCGGGCGGCGGCGGCCCATCGCCGGATCCTGTCCAGAAAAAATCCTCCAGCCGGGGAGTATGGGCGTGCTGATCTGGTGACACCAACATGTACACTGGAGACAGAGGACCAACTGCTTTAATTGCTCAATTAAATATACATTAAACTGTACTCTTGTCTCTTTTTAATCATATGAACTGCTTGATATATACTAGTTTATACTGTATGGATTGCGTTTGAAGAAAAAATCATGTTACAGCAATCTGATTGAAATCTTTAATACTCTCGAGGATAGTTTACGGATCCAGGAAACTGGTTGATTAAAACACAATATCACGTAGTACCTAACATAAGTAAAATTTGTGGGTAGACATTCGGCACTTCAAATGAACTTCGGAATATGTAAATTATGTAATCTATACATGAACCTTGGCCCCAATAAAAATATATGTAGGATATTGTGAAAAAGCTTTTATGGATTGTGAAATCACATAATATGACGAATTCCATTAACCACGGCGGTGTAATGTTAATGGCATCGAAAGCATCTATTAATTAACGGAGTTATCGTTTGTAATTTTTGAAATTGTCGTTATTATAATAAGCTTGGTTATGTTCTACATCAAGTTTTCACCAAATAATTCCAGAGTCGACTCGATTCTAATTTACGTACCTATATCATTTCAAGCGTTTTTTTGTATGCAGTTACAAAATTGTAATACACACGAAAATTAAAAGGTTAATGTTAAAAAAAATATGTGCCAATAATTATAATTTCTTAACGATAATGACAATAATTATAATTTACGTAAAGTAGAATAAAATATTATTAAACGCTGAAGTCAATACTAAAATTTGACCTGCTAGTGTGTAAAAATACTTAGGGTGCATGATGTCCTCATAACATCTTGTATAACACTTGATAAAAGCAAAATGAAAGGAGTATTGTTTAAATAATTGATTACATATATACCTACATTTGCATATAACTTTATGTTCGTTCGGAGCTTGTTGTGCAAAATCAAATAAATAAATGCAAGAAGATCGAACCGAATTGTTCACCGATGACGGCGGAGACGTTCTCGATCGCGTGATCTTCCGAATGCCGTGACGAAAAGTTTATTGGCCTCCTCGGAAATTATATGTAACTTCGATCATGAAAACGTTACCTCAAGTAAAGAGAACCAAGCGGATGGAAATACTTAGTTCACTTAGGTATCGTGATGACGTAGTTACCATATGAACAGTTTATTTACCTCAACACAAGATCCAGTGAAGCGTAATGTTAGTGGTCGATGTCTTTTATCTCAAATATTTCATTATGTATAAATACACAGCACTGTTTCGGTAAGAGTTAAGACTTTTCAGACAATACCATTACAAATTAAAAAATTAATCATAAATATCTTTACGCCACGTCTCCTACGGGGTATACAGAGTGTACCGATATGTACGATGATGTAATTAATGTATAGTTTCGATAAACATAAAATATGAAACAATACAAAATATACAAATATACAAAATATATTCGTTCATCAGGCCTTTGTTCAGCAAAAGAGTGAAACTGACCGATGATGATGTTAACACACAAAACCGAGTTAAGCTTTTAAATTAACCGCTTCGTTGGTTTATTGCAAGCGCGATTGCTAATCGATAGTGCTGGGGTTCAAATCCCGGTTCGGGTACTATAGGATTTTTCCAACTTTAATTTTTTATTAAAAATTTCTAGTAGTTGCTTGGAGTTCGGATTTGTGCGCGGTACGTGGCAACAGGCCCACCCTATACCATGGAGAGAAGTAAACTGGTGAAACGTGTGCTCATAGGCGTGATGTTATTTTGTTACGTTAAGTTTAGAAAATATGAGAATAATTATATACAACTCTTACAAACTATAGCCTAGTCGGGTACATATAAGGATAAAGAGCCCACTTACTGCAATAAGCAGTTACTCATTACTGCAATAAACTCTTACTGCAATAAGCAGTTGTGAGTGATGGCAACATTAATATCGTTCTGTATGATTGCCGCTGTGAACGCTATCTGCTTATTAATTAAATAAGGGATCGGTTCGGTGGAACGCCGTGCCATCCCTCCGCTCGGTACGAAACAAACGCATTTCCTCCTTCCATGTTTATTACTATAGGTATATTACGTAGATTTTGTAACGAACTGTACAAGTTCACAAACTCAAACGGAGCTATGTGCTTACTTCCAGTTTGGGAACTCTAAAGTTTGACAGCCACTGTCAAATGTTACTCAGGTTTACGGGTAGTCGATTGCATCTTTATTAAGAGTAGAAAGGAAAATATTTTAAACACATATTGTAACGACATGTATCTAACGTTTACGTTTGTATAATCTGGATTTAATACAAAATTTTACGATATTTACGACAATACTTGAATACTTACATACCAATTATTTCGATGGTCTCTATGGCCGTGTGGTCGGTTCGTGGTCTTTGGTCGTTTGGTAGTACGAAACCCGAGGGGGGGGGGGGGCACTATGGCATTTGTGTAATTAAGATTTGACTGCATCGTTGGTTGTGTTACTTACAAGTATGACTACCGATCGGGTGGTCCTGGGTTCAATTCTCAGGTCAGGCACTACAAATTTTTTCTAATTTAGATTTTCTAGCTCGGAGTCTGGATATGTGCTTGGTGTATGGCAATAGGCTCACCACCTATTCCACAGTGGGACGTAAACGTAACGGGTGAAACGTTGGAGTGTACTATATTCCTCTGGCTCCCTCTTCGGGGGATCTTTTTGAAGATAAATATGATGCGTTATTAGTAAACTACTGAAATAGGATAAGTTAAATTACATATAATTACTGATTAAGAATATTAGCCGTCTGGTTCTGCCAGTGCTCTATTTTTATCATCTTTTATACTTAGGCATTTTCCAAATTTAGCTCGGTGTGTGCGCTGCCACATGTACAGTCGCGCTCGGAATACTTTGAACTAGCTATTTCAGAAACACGAAGGCGCGATGCACCGGCTGGCACCGACTAACAAACTTACTCATATCGACTTCGTCACGAACTCTTCTTGTTTTGAACTCAAAAACGATCTCTTTAATATTGTATTGCCAAGACTATACGTACAAAGAATACTAGGCGGATATTAATATATTATATCTGTGTGATATATTATTATCTATGAAGCACTAATTTCATCGAATGTCAAAGCCAGAACATGTTAGTACATCCTGGCTGACCAGTGACCGGGTCACACACAATACTACAAAAAGGCATATAACTACGGTGTAATATCGAGTTTACGAGGTGTTTAGGGTTGGCGACAACTACAATTCAAATAATGTTAATAATATTTTATGTATCCAGCAAAAAAACGTGCATATTAAAAAGGACGAAGTTAAAGCCAGGCGATATTTGGTTCTATATTTACGTAATTTTAACCTCATTCTCATGAAATTAGGCTTTTAGGTAAAAAAAAAATCACTGTTTTGCCCAAAACGTCAGCTATTTGTTAAGAATACCGGCTGAAATGTTACATTAGCTACAGCAGGACATTTATTACCAATTTATTACGAAAATGACAATTTTGTTAAACATTTTCAATGACGATATACTTTTTTAAAACATAGCAACCATAACATGCGCCTGCGCTGCCATTGTCATCACCGGAAGTGGATGTGGACGGTGCAGCCGACCGAGGAGTACTCTGATTGATTATCAAAAATACATGTTTCTGTGCCACCATATTCTGTAATTTAGGGCATTCAAATATGAGTTCAAACAGATTACTGCACACAACGTTTTTCTATTACATAATATCTATGCCGAAGGAAAAACACTGGTTGGTAAACAAAAAATAACATACCTAATTGCTGTATCAGCAGCAAATCTTATGTGTTTTATTAGCCTTCTTTGCCTATCCAGTAAGGACCATGGCGTGACGAAATAAGAATAATTATTATACGCAGTGCTTTATATAATAATAATAATAATAATAAAATATATTTATTGCCACAAAATAACATACAAGTGTAACTAAATACTTATAACTTACTTACTTACTTAAAAATAAATTAAACAAGTGTACACACAACACGTTGGCAAGAGGAATTGGCTCAGCTTTATCTGACATGGGATCAAATTCCATGCAGAGCTGGTTTTCAGCCAAACACTTGTCCCTATGATGGTGGGTGGGGCTAATATAAGGGCTCCCCGTTTTACCGCCTAAAACTTATGTATAAATATATATTATATACTAAGCATCACGCGGTGTTTAATATATAAATATAAGTTGCATATATTAAACATAATGTAAAACGACATTTTAATATGATGGAAGGTGAAAACAATGACTTTTTTTTGAGTTTATTCTTTCACCCGGTTTTGTTAATCAGGAATTTAAATTAATTTATTATTTCTAATGTCTTAAATAAATCTTTGGACCACATACTTATATGAGCAAATATCGTATGATACTTGTCATATTTTTTGTCAATGGTGTTGCGAATCTGAAGCACAGTTTATTTTTTATTCTATAATATGATTTAAAAATAGTAATACAATGATATTAACAAAACTACTCAAATAGGGTAAGTTTAAAAAATTATTTGAAGTACATGAAATAATTTTAGAATTATTGTGCAAATGCAAAGAAATAAGCGCAAACATGTTACTTACTTTTATCGTCATCATATTCCTCAGCACACACTGAAATTTTGAAAACACAAAAGCTACATAGTGTTACGATTTTGAAAATCAACATAATTTTCTTTTCCTTTTCATTCGAAAACATTCGTACATGAACCAAGCACTCAAATTATTTAAGGAGTCCGAATAATTAATATAAAAATCAAGGAATTCATTATACACTATTAATTAATTAGCAGAGAACATTGAATGTTATTTTCTAATATCGTCTGCCCCTGTTTCTATGCCTTTATTCCACCTGCGGTGGTTCGTACGCTACTGTGCATTTTGAGTTTAGAATTATTATTGCGTTGCTAAGCAACCAAATTGAATCACGCGCTCAACTTGCCTAACATTGTTTATCTCACAGATAACAAATCATTGATTAGTGATCTTCTAGTAACTGTTCTCTCGTCTTAGTATATTGTGAAATTATGCTAAATAACATAAAATTGTAGATTATTTATTAAATATTATTTATTCTTCTATTGGATATAACCAAAAAAGGGCAGGGTATTAATGACTTAAGTTCATGTCTATGATTGAAATGTTGCCAGCTAGTACAGTTCATTCAAATAATGGGATAACGAATTGAAGCGTTCTTAATGTTATTATAAGCAATACGATAAAAAGTATTCATTTTTATAATCATAGTTTCACAGAAAAATAATAGCTTTCATTTTATTACCTAAAATGATACCTATTTAGGTGTCCAAAAAATTATGAAGTAACGCTTATTAATTGTTAAATTTATTTACATAAATTGAAGGGAAATGAGAGGTAGCTTGTTAGTAGTGACTATGTTATTTTTTACTTTAGTATCGAACGAATGAATTAGTATAGATTTGTTCTAATGACATAGAAAACAATAATTTATTATACAGTAGTTTTTTATAATATACATGTGGCAATACTGCTAGTTTGTTGTCGCGCACCATTCTGTGAAGCGCAATTCCATTCGTGTGAGTTCGTCGCTTCCGTTCGACGGACTTTATGCGACGTGTACGGGTGTGTGCGAAAGTATGAAGTGAAATCGTACCTAAAGTGTGTGAAATGTTTAGTGTTAGTTTTTACTGTGCTGTCAATATAAAATGAGTGCGAACGGATAACGTTTTTTTCCTATATTTTGGTCTTAATAACACTGTACGGTTGCGTACACGTAACATTTATATGAACGGTTTCAAAATGGCTGTGTTTTGAAGGACCCTTTGTCCGCTTTCATGTGCCTCTCCAGCATGATAGTGGGGTCATACCGGCAGAAGGTTGTCTTTGAAAGGTAAGAAATATGTCGAAGTGTATTCTGTAGGTTCCCGTGTGGGTGGTAGCGAGTGGAAAATTACTGGTTACACTGAATTGCCGTTCGTTGCTTTCTAGCGATATCTCAACGTTGGCTTGGAACGAATGAACGTCGAATAGCTCTGTAAATACTTGATCGGTTCACATAAAAGATAGGGGATTGGGCTATCTATATGCGTGTTCGATGGTTGGATGTCTTATTTGGTGTAACGTTTCGTTCCCATCTATTCTTAACCGCCACATGTTAGGGCGTCCTGGTCATATGTTTACTTTCACACAAGTTATAATTTTCACATATATTCGACACCAGACCAATTAGAATCTTGTATTACGGTAAGTGCTGTGTTTATTGTCCGCATTTTCGATCCACGAACGCTTCTGTTCATTTTGTTAGTAAATTATTTCAGTGTCGTACTGAAGATTTTATATAAATATATTTTTTTATTTGTGTTTCTTTTATTTATAAATAAAAAATATTACATATTATTTGTATTAACGATCTATTAGTTTATACCTAATTCTAGTTTCTCTATACTGAACAGATGTGTTGTAATACTCTCTAGTTTTTTACATTATATGAAAGCAAACTGACAGACAGCCAGTCTGTAAAAATATTTATAATAAGTAACGTGGTGAAACATGGGAGTGTTCTACATTCCTCTGCCTACCTCTTCGGGGATTACAGGTGTGATGTTACTTTTTTTTCTTACTTTTTATAAGTAAATATTCTGAAGCTGATCAGTACTTTTGTAAAAATTTGCAGTTTAGTAAGTATTTTTTCACTTTAACAACTGTGTTCATAGCTTCAGTTCAATTTACAGGTTTAACTGTATTTTGTTAACATTCTGCTTTAAAAGGAATTTTAAAATAGTTTCATTTAGTAAAACTATAGCATAGCTATAGCTGTTGTTTTAAACACTTTAAACTATTTAAACCATACCATATTATTTTTCATACTTTATATTTTATATTTGTAACTACATATAATAGAAAAGCATCTGTCTGAAGGTATGATTGTATTTGATCTGATTCAATATTATTATTTATTTGTTTATTAAATGAGTTAAATACAAAAGACCATAAAGCCAAAAAAATGTATGAAACAAAATATGAAAAAAAAATACCATGAACACTGATGATGATTTTATGTAATTTTTATAATATATGAAAAAACCTGGTAATTATCTATTTTAATGCTTATTAACAAAGAACTGTGTATTTGTGTTATGTAGGTATATTTGTGTTACGGTTAACAATAGTATGCCAGGGTATTGTGTAAGGACATTAATTTGTCAATTTAAAGACAGTTGTTCTCTTCAGTCATACAGCAGTGAGTACACTAGTATTTCATAGGTATCACCAGTAGGGGTACAAAAGGTGCTCCTTTATGTAAGGAAGCAATCTTTTATGAGCCACTTCTAGGTTGATGATATTAAACTAAGCCAATAGGGGTAGGGTTGTGAATCATGTTAGGGATATTATTTACCATTATTTACTATGATAATGAAGATATTTAGTTGGAAGTCAAAGGTTTATTGTTAATAATATAAAGATCTCTTTTAGTGTTTGAGTTTTTTAAGTATTCATATTTATGGTTATAGATCCTACATTATCTTTTATATTTCATGTTAGATTCAACACTCAATTTGGAAAGATAATAGAAAGTGGAACAATGTGAGTTGAAATTACCTACTATGGAAAGTTTAAAGCAATATCATGCATAATAGAAAAACAAGACTACAACAGCACCATTTTTCGAAAAAATCATTTAATGATTCCAGTATCAATCAGACTTGGAAAAAACTCCAATCAGCACCACAATGGCGTCGCTTAGCAACAGCGGCGTGCGTTTGCGCAGCGTTTTACCTGCTATAGAATTAATATTGAGTAGAAATATCTAATGCATACTAAAATATATTTATTGCGTGAATATTATCTAATTTTATTATTATACTTATTACTTACAAAATGTTCAATTGTTATGTAAAAAAATTGTGCTTATTATATTATTGAAGAGTTAACCTTTAACAATTTTTCAGAAAAGTAATCTATTTAACATTAATTTTATGCTCATTTCAATAGCAACGTTTTGCCTATTCTTATCTCTCAGCCTTATTTCCTCAAGCATTCTATATTTTACATAAAACATCTTATCCTGTAATAAAAAATATATTGTAATAAAAAGACTTGCAATAAATTATCTTCAAAGCAAACAAACATATAAAAAAGGCAGCTAATAATAATGTCTATATTTTTTGTGTAAATTGTTTTTATTTATTTTATTTCATCTGACAATAAATATTGAGGTAGCTACAGGATCCGTATAATAACAATGTTTGTTATTTTAGATTTATGAAACAAACAGATGACAACTTGTTCAAACCCTCTAGGTTGGCATGTTATATTTAGCTGCTATTAAAAATGGAGGTTTTGCAAAGTTTTGAGATTTAAAAGTTTAATAACTGAAGCATCAAATATTAGGTTATCTGCTTAATTCTATACAACTTCTTCCTTCAGCCTGCAACTTATTGTGAGTCTTAGCCTTCTCAGCAATCTTTTTCCTTTTCACTCTGTCTCTGGTGTATAACAACAATTGTATATGTATACCAATAATTATAAATGACACAAGAATTTATTCCTTTAGGCACAAATGTGTCACGACATTCACCTACTTTATTTAATGTTCGTTAAGTAAGGGAAGGAAACTGGTGCCATGTGTGCAGTGTCAGGTCTCGGTCTGCAGCGCGCGTTGCGACAATGGTGGCCCGTTGCCGTTACGCGTTTCGAGCTCAAGATAACCTAACGGTGCTCGCGACATTTCACGATCAGAGAGCGGTGCGCGCTCAGAGCGACATTTATACCGCCGCTCTGCTGCGTTTGTGAACCGTTCTGTACACATATAGCTCTGTACCATATACAAGCAATGTTTGTACCAACGTTAAAAGTTGTCGAATGATATTTTTGGCAAACCGGCAGACGAGCCACCTGATGGTAAGTGGTCACCGTCGCCTATGGACATGTGCAACCTGAAAGGAGTTGCTAATAATGTGTTGCTCATATTATACAGCTTTTGCAATATCGCAACAGGAAGTTTATTACACTTTTTTATACGTCCCGAATTGATGTCTGAGCAGCTTAGTTGAGATTTTACCAAATACTCCAGTGTTCTCGTATCTAACCACAATATAATTGATACTAGTGTAACTATTTTGGTTGAAAAATTACATTATGTCCAAGGAGCATAATTTTTTTGCCTGCCTGGGCATACTAACACACTAATGATAACTTGATCAACTGTCCAGGTTAAATGATTGCTATTTTCCTGGTTACCCAAAAAAATTCAATATTATTGCTGTTGTTACCAATTAATCACCATGTTCGCTTACCGGTGGGAAATAGACTCTATTTACTTGTTCTACATTCATAAAACTATAGTAAGTTTGTGTGTTTATGATATAATGTAAACATAAAAAGTTACATTTTGCAATCACTATATTAAGACCGGTTTTGATTTGAGGCTTACACCATATGACCTCTGATGAATATTTATTTGTACATACTGTATATTCATGATTATTTATAACCACTGTGATCTGTAAGAGCTTTTGGACAAGGACGTCAGATTGATCACAATCTAGTCGGGCTATGCAGAAAGAACATGTGGCAATTCTCTGGAAGATACCTAATATATTCATTTAATATATTCTCTGTATGTTTATACTCACTAAATATTTGCCAGTTAGCTGGAACATACCTAATGTATTCATTTATGTTCTGTGTATGTGATGTGTAATATTTCGTAGTAATATTCTTTATATTATTAAGGAAGTAGTGATGAGGATAAAATGTTTAACATGTAATATTATAACATCATACCTTGAATTCCTCAAGGGTATAGGCACAAGAGTGTAGTACTCTCAATTTTCACCATTTTATTATACATCCCATGGAATAGAGGGTGAACACATGAAATAGATTTAGAAAATAATATTATATACATGTTACATGCATTTATGTTTAGATTATCTAATACAAGTTATGCACACGATGTTTTTGTATTTTTTTGTCTATTTGTATCTTTGTATCTTGACTCATCGCGAAAAACCCAATGAACGGATTTTATTGATTTTTTCTATGGTGATATCATGTTAACAGATTCGAGTAGTATACTTTTTATGAAAGGAAAATGTACATATTGCACAGTAGACCGTGGGTAACCGCTGGCAACAAGTACCTATCTACTGATCGTTTAAATTACTAGAGCACACGTACAGAATTGGTCGCGTACATCTTGTATGGTTTTTTAAATTAATGTTTGTCTACGTGCGTACCCGTATCTTCTCTTTAAACAAGCGATGAATTCTCTGACCAATTTTCATCTCCCATTTTACCTTCGTACAATGTATATTATATCTTTATGTATTGTACGTGTATATTTGGTGCAGAATCATGCAGTATTATAAAAAATAAATGACGTAGCTTGGACAACACGATTTAAAAATTTATGATTAAACCGCTGAAATACTGTGGTCATTTGTCATTGCGACTGGCTTCTTTGCAGACATATCAACTTTTTGTTCATGTCGTACGAAGACTACGTGTTTAGAAAAAAAGGGGTACCTTGAGTTGATATTTCAAAACCCTTGGTGCAAAGGGCGTGCTGGAAAGCATCATAATAGGGTCGCTATTTGAAGGAGTACGTACACTTATACATAATGTAGCGAATTTTTGACCTTTTCCTTATTTCTTATGACACGTTTTATTTCCTTGTAAACGATGTCCGCTGTCAGAAGTAAAAAGTCTTCGTTGGGTGAACGAAGGTATGACGTCATCACTTTTTGGCGGTGTATCTCATATCTTGTTTTTTATCGTAGATGTGTCGTAATGAACAACATGTACCTACTCCACTCGATTTTTTTATGGTTTTAGGTTATGTACCCCATGTCTTACTTCTACATCGGCTTATGTGTTGTATAGGGTTTGTCACCTTATTGGTTTAGGACGCGTGGTGTTCACTTTTTTTCGAATAAGAAGTATGTACAAAATATGTCAATACAATTTAAACTCAACACCTCTTTAACTCCTTCGTAAGCACATCTGGCGGGCAGTGTTGTCTTCCGTGTAATACCGAGAGGCCTGGTTCATATTTTACAACGTTTCTCTACTACCGATTGTCACCATATTTAGGACGGCACATCGTGTTGCTTGCAATGATAGCCTAGTGGCTTGAAATTCGAGTTCTCACTCCGGGAGACCGGGTTCAAATCCGAGCGCGCACCTCTTAAAAATGTGCGTTTTAAGTATAAACATGCTATAGCGGTCAAAGAAAACATCGTGAGGAAACCTTTACACTTTAAAGTTCTCAAAAAGAACATTGTTCTTTAAAACGTGTGAAGTCTGCCAACCCGCACTTGGCCAGCGTGGCAGACTATGGTCTTAACTCTGTCATTTCAAGAGGAGGCCCGTGTTCCAATAGTGGAACGATAAAAGGGTCGAAAAAAATTTGTGCTGCTTATTTTATTAGATTTTTT
>DWFO01001166.1:0-16716 GCA_018246595.1 Mimoniades nurscia nurscia | reverse complement strand
GTGAAACGTGGGAATGTTCTACATTCCTCTGCCTACCTCTTCGGGGATTACAGGCGTGAAGTTACTTTTTTTTATAATACCAAATTTATTTTTGTCATGTTTAATTACTGAACCATACTACACATTTATGAGAGACTCTAACAGAATATTCTCTATAGATTTTATTTACTATTTCCTATGTATAATGCTTCAAAAATATATAGACACCAGATATTAAAGAGCAAATTTCGAACACTGCAACAATACGTTGCTCCTGAGATTTTTTTAAAATAATGCGCGCATGTTTTTTGTACCGTGAAAGCAACGTCCGGAATGCATACTAAGCGATTTCGTGATTACACTCCGAAATAAATCGATTCTTTATCGATTCTCAAGTGACATCGCTATATAAGTATACACAAATTGATTCTTATATGCGCAGTGTGAATTTCAAGTAGGTTTACGACATCGACGTAAAAGGGAATCGATTAGAAAATTTATTGGTCGCTAGTACAGTTGCTAAGAGACGTTTTCTTTGAAACAATTGAAAAAATGCGGTATTGTTAGCGTGAAATCTAGGACGCATAAAGTATTATTTTAGTTTAATATAAATTTTTACGTTCTTTTCCGAATAAGTGTACAACGAAATAAAATGTTAAATTTCATATTCTTTTATTCCTAAATACATTTCCGTTAAATTTTGACGTTTGTATGGGACCTACATACAGGTAACTTAACTAACAAGTACTTAATGCTATTGACTAAGATTTGGTATACAAACATTGTTTTAAATCTTATTAATTCAATTTTTGATAAATAAGTAGTAAATTTCAATAAATAGCTTTGTTACAATTCTTAGAACTAAAATATGTGGCATCACGCTTGTAATCTCCGAAGACGTGGGCAGAGGAATGTAGAACCCTCCCACGTTTCACCAGTTAGTTTACTATGAAATAGGTAGTGATCCCATTGCCATACAACAGGCACATTTCCAGACTCCGAGGCACTACTAGAAAATGTAAATTACAAAAATTCAATAGCGCCCGGCCCGCGATTTAATCCCAGGATCTCCTGTGGCAGTTGCGTTCGCAACGAACACGACCAACGAGGTAGACAGAACTAAAATGTTACAACATTTAATAAAAGCATACAATTGTCAACGAGAATACGATAATTGACGTGTTGAATACTTTATAGCTTTTTACCATTTTGTCGAGCGCCTGAGTTAACGTTGGTAAAATATGCATAAAATACTACAATATGCTATTCGTTACTGTTTGAACAATTGTTTTCGAAAACAATACGACAACGTGTAACGGTTGTTAGCAAAACTTACATATTTAAGACAAACGTTGAAGGCACATTATTATTGAAATACTACGAGTGCCGACGGATCTTTATTGTATATTGAATGTCCTAACATGAACTCTCTTTGAGTGTGTGTGTGCGTGCGTGCGTGTACATGTGCGTGTGCGTGTGTGCGAGTGCGTGTGTGCGAGTGCGTGTGTGCGAGTGCGTACGCGCGTGCCCGTGTTCGTGTTTGTGTGTGTATGGAACACATGCTAATGTTTAGATACAATGTTAAAGTTATTTAATTCCATAGCTGATGACGATTTTTTGGTTTGGTTTTCGAAATGAATTTAGGTCAAAGATCATTATGGAATTTATCGAGAATGTAATGAAAATCTTTTTAACTAGCCAATAGTACCTTTTAAAAAATGTGTCATATCGCCAGTAGGTAATCCCCGAATAGGCAGGCAGTGGAGTGTAGTACACTCCCACGTTCATCACTTACGTTTATGTCCCACGAAAGAATGGACCTGACCAGATTCCAGAGAGTGAATGAGCCTAATCACTCAAACAATGAGGCAGTGAATACCGACTCGTATATTAAATTATGCAACGTACAAAATCTGTAGGTGACATTTTAAAGTGTAGATATATCCAGTCTTCAACGCATTGAAAATTCTCCTAACAGCAATAACCATACTTTAATGATTTATTATCTTCTGAACAATTGCTTTAAGTTTAATGTATATCTTTGCATCATACGTTCGAATCAAAACATCTATGCCGCTATGAAGGTAAGTACTTAGTTGTATTTACGAGTATCTTCGCAATAAATTTGCTGGGTAACTAAACACTGTTATTATGCTATCGTACCAGCAGCATGATTTATCAGCTATTACATTACAGATCCACGTCGAGAATGATGTGAATGTAACGTCCGTGCGCGAACACAATCAGTGTTATCGATGTTTACGTTGATGTATAATCGATTGTCGCGCACAACCGGTTCTCGCGCGACCTGTAGCTCTGAACTGGCGTATTCTGTGGGTACGCAATCAACTTGCCTGACCCGTAATACATATAAGTCGGTCAAGTCAACAGGTTTAATCCTTGCGTCCTCTGCCAGACGGCATTCCTCGGGGGCATTTATTGTGCACGATTTTTATTATTTTACGAATGCAAGTGATAGCTTTCAAGTGATAGCTTTGTCATATATGCCCGGCTCTTTCATTGATGCGTTTCTTTAATACGATGATGATTTGTGTATAATCATAATTAAATTAGCACTATCGTCATTGTCATTTCCTGATTTGACGGATGTTTTCCGTTCAAATGAAAAGTATTGGCGTCATACTCTGCCACGCTGGTCATAGACTGCCAAAATTTTCATATAATCTTATTTACGTACACAGTTACAAAAACTGACATTAAATCGTCGCATTATGTATTGTAATGTATAATGTAATTTCGTTTTACCGAAGGATGATAAGCAATACAAGTATATTATGTTAGTAATCAGTATATTGCAAAGAAACGACCAATCTGATAAGCTTGAGTAATGAAAGTAAAATAATAACATTAATTAATCGCCATGTTTATTACGTAGCTGAATATTATAAAAAATATTTTTAATTTATTGCAACATCCATTCTGAAGATTTCGCATCAGTAAGTCATTATTTCTTTAACCATAACCGTAGATCTTTTTAAATTGTGAAGCACATGGAATGATTATTTCAACGAAAACTGGAGGCACATTATCGAAGATTGACTTGTGTCCCGACATCACAATTTTAATTGTAAAATGTGTTAAATCATCTTTATTATACCCGTGATGATTTTTTGTAGTACATGCTCTCACATAAAAACATGCACTGGAACTACAAGGCACGGTCATTTCCATTGGAGAAATTTGAAAAAGTAGCTTTATTTTTTTTGTTACTTTAATTTTTAAGGTCACTGGATAAAATTTATGATTATTAGTGACCACAAAACGCTCTTCAAGAAATCCAAACCTTATGGACGACTCTGACATATCTAAAATACCAGGGTATATTTGCACGGGATGTGCTAAGACTTCAGCAAATACTTTGATTGTTTTCGTTGTAACTAAACTTTCGGTTTGCGGATCAAAGAAGTCTAAATCGTAATAACATTGATGATAGCCTTCATGTTCCGGCTTACAGAAAAATACAGAAATTGTAGATTTAGAGTGAGGCAATAAATACATAAATGTCTTCTCAAAAACAAATGTATCTAATGCAAGCTTTATAATATCATCTACGACCAAAGAAACTATTCCAGTAGTAGTCGGAGATTCTATTATAGTAGATATATCTAACAACGTTTCTTTTTTTGATTTAGTAAATAACATGTTGTGCTCTTCAAGATCGTCATAATCCACTCTTTCTAGCGTACTATTTGTATTGAATCCAGTGGCGTCAATCGACATTTCGCGGTCTTGTTCTAGCTCATTTATGAGATTAGGCATTTGTTTTTTTATATGTAGATAGTATGAATGTTCATCGATGACCGAAATCTTCAATTTCCCTTTTGGATAGTGAGAGTTAACGTTAATATGCCAAGAATAAACTGGATTTATATTTACGATTTCCGTAACAGTAATCATTCTTTTCAACTTCGATGATCTTAACGATATTGGAATGTTTAAAATTTTATCGGGGGCGCAAGATAGTACATTAAATCCAATTCGGAAATACAGATTCAAGTTTAAATTATCCAAATTTGGTACTAATTTAAAAGTAATCTTGTATGCAACAGTTAAGCCAGGACATAATTTTACAGGAGTCTTCCGATAAATTGTCACCATTTTGAATGCAGACATGTCTGATAATCTTCTGAATCTTATGTATAGTGATTCTTGGCTAACATTTGTTAAAATAAACTTAACTTCTTGCTTTTTTAAAACAGTATTATCAATCTCAATTACAGATGGCTTACATAATATACAATTTGTTCGATCCATATGCATTAAGTCCCAATCTACATCTGAATTTTCTAATATTGACTGAACTTCATGAGATTTCCTCAGTTGTACACTGAATTCACTAAGATGTGATTCTGTAGCGGATATTAACTTATGAGGATTAGTGCATATGACTACAGGTAAATGTGTTCCACTGGATGATACCGTAATTTCTAAAGGTGTTTCTTGCAAAATCGGGTCAATGCAATCATCCGATTTAAGTATTTCTGAATTAGGATGAGCTGTGAGTTTCATATCACTTATTTCATCTGTTGGTTCATTGGTATCCTCACTAATGTATAAACGAAAGTTAGGTTTTGTAAGTTTTATTTCTTTGTTTTTTAATTCGATTTCCTTCCATAAATAAGCAGTTCTTGCAAGATGATCTGTCAAAATGAATGGCGATTGCCTAAAATTTTGTACAAGTAATTTTTCAACGATATAAGATTTTCGAAGTGATGCACTTTTTATTTTATTTTCGTAATCTTGTTTTTTATCACTAATGCTTTTCAATATTTGTTTCCAGTTTGGTAAAGATGTGAAGTGCTTTTTATATTGTAATTCAACTGATTTTACAAATGTCCTCATATTCATTTCATATTCTTTTCCATCACACATGCGAATATGTTTACAATGTTTTAAATTCATTGATTAATTAAATAATATTTTCGTCGATTTGTTATTTCAAAATATATTGTTCAAAAATATTTTTTAAAACTCATTTACAATAATGATGTATTGACAGGACAGCCTATCTTAAACTCAATCGGTATTGTCAAGTGATACTTTTTAAATTATTTGAGAAAGACGACAATAATGTTACACTGCTTATACACAAAATATAATAAAATACATTCAGATATTGTTGTCTGAATAATTAAGTTTACTTTTTGATAAAACTGTCATTACAGACGACAAAAAGCAATTAATGTTGTAATTAAAAGGGCTTCAATAAAATGTATTTTTCCTAGGTTGGCGATGGAGACTGCTATACCACGTGTATTACTAAGCATAGCCTTAGTTGCTTTTCTACCCATGGCATCTCCGAACAGCGAAGATGAGGTGGCAAAAGAAAATATTCCTCACTCGAGGCAGAAAAGGATATTGTGGATTACCAATGACGGTCGTTTAGCATTACCTCCTGGGACCACGATGGCTATTACGCCATCATTATCCATGCCATTTGTCAGGCATCCACCAAAGGGGTTTCTTTCTAATATGACTGTCAGCTTTCCGTTTACGAGTAAGTATCTAACTGCATTTATAATATAAGAAAGCGGATCTTAAAATAATTAGTTCAACCACAGATATTTACAGACTTGAAAATATCCCAAATTACTATTTTATTATATTGAACTAAATCAAAAAGGTCTAATAAATTTACGCCTTTGTGGATTTATATGCTGTATTTACAATGAATAGCATGTACATATATTGATTAAAGTGAACATTGTTGATGCTGAATATGAATATTTGTATGAAAATGTTTATACAAATATATGTAATTTCATAAGGTTCGTATATTTTAAATCTTCACAATGTTACAGGTAAACTGACGTACGAATTGGAACTCAAAAGTCAGTATTTTCGGGGTCAATGAAATCAGTAGAAAAATAGTCTTGAATAGATATTAACATATTAACATGTCTTTAGTAAGTAGGAGTTTAGTAACAAAACTTTAGTAAAAAAATGATTTATTTAGTATTAGTACATTTCGTATCTTAGTTTAGATGTAGATATAACTTTAGTAGTTTTATTAATATTCGTATAAATTTAATATGATTATATTATATTAAAGTAGTACCTATACATTTAGTCAAATACTAGTATACAGTTCATATGATTAAATTATAGAATAGATGAAATTTAGAATAGTGAAATTCTAATTGGTAGCTAATAGAAATCTTAGTTTATTTTAAATCCACATTTTTGTGCACAGATATTTTTCTTGTAAATGGTAACATGCAAAATGAAGCCCTGGAAATTGATTAGATATCGGAAGCTTTAACAGTATACAGTGTTATACAATCGAAGCAACCTTCATATACTATGAAGTGATAGATTATTATAGCGGTACCTTTCGTTCAAAGCCATTATATTACCATTAGGTAACATCACTGCAATAATGTAAATATTAGTACCACGTTTAGTTACGTATAACTGATATATTAATGTGTAGGAATTCTGTCTCTTGATCACACCTGTTGACATTATTGTACGTCGTCCATTGATAGTTTAATTTTAAGAATTTTAAGAAATTTAATTTTAAGAATTTTCATATCAATTGAGCAGTTTCAATGTATGCAAGATTTAAATTCTTTAGTGGTCGTTAAAGTAAATGAGTGATAATGTATTTTTTTATGTACTATGTAATTACTAAATATTCATCTAAAATGAAAGTCAAGCGTTTTGATTATTATGTTCTCCCGAATACAAGAACGTTGAAAACTAATAAGAGAATGATCAAGAAATTGAATATTTGAAAATACTTCGTTAAAATGTCGTATTAAAATTTGCTTTAAAATGAATTCCAGTTGATTTCGATAAACTTGGATTGACTGACAACGAGAATCCTTATGGAGATTTGCCTCCAATTTTTGCTCGTTCGATGGGGAATGCAGCGGCGTCTGTAATGGCCGAGTATATTGGTCAATATTTGGACCATCGGAGAGGGAAGCGGTCTACACGGGAAAGCTTACCAGAAGAGACCGAAAAAATAATCCTTGATAGATTTCACGGAGGTGAAAGGTGAGTACCTAAATTAAATGAAGTCAAATTTAATGATATCAATAGTTGCATTATAAGATATAAGTTTTTTTTAAAGCGATTACTAAATTATCCAATTATTAGATTATGCGGAACCATTCATCCGATTTGTTAATGAATTCACTAGCGATTTATAAATTAAATATAAAAAACAAAGTTTCAATACGAAAAGATTCAAACAGGTAATGCATACAATTGATACAATGTATGTCAAATTGCATGATCCATTTTTGTGTTGCGTAAAGTATTAATTTACTTTCAAGATGTTCATGACACTAAAAGTGAAAAAAAACTGGTACTGGTTCTGTGTAATCATGTCGTAAATAACTTCCTACGTGCTAATAAAAGTGTGGAGTAAAATTATATCAATTGAAGGCGAAAAAGACTTAACGAACAGCGATGGGACCACACAGTAACGTGACACATACATATTTGTTTGTGACGCAAATACGACGCTAAAATCAAGTGTAACTTTCACCTTTTTTGGCAATAAACTCATCGACCATGCTCCTCACGGGTAACGTTTAGACGACTTAAAAGGACGTTTGTGATTCTTACGGCGCATCCAAAACCTTTAATTGCTATATAATATCTGTTTTAAAGAGCACAGTGGAACGATATTGCGAAATGAAAATAATTGATATGCATGTCGTGTAAGTATTATTAAAAAGTTGAATATAAAACGTGAGAAGCATTATATGTATGTATATGTATATGATTATGAGATGATAGTTTTTCTTTGGTTATCTAAACATAAGAATTATTCCAAATAAATCCGTGCCCATAATTTTTACTGTAAAGATAATTCGGATAACAAGGTTTTCCTTCTAAACAAAATTATCTCTTACAGAGCTTTGCTGTATGGTATTGCAGAAGATCTTTTAGCAAATTTTGGATTAGAAGGTAGAGAATGTCTATTGAGAGCGATTTGCGAAATTCACGCACATCCTCTCACAAACTTCGGCTTTATTGGTGAAGTGATGAAGTTATTTTTTAGGTGAGTATATCCACATACCGGGACTATCCGATCGTGTATACATTTCACACAGTTTAGCGGTGAAAGTAGTAAATAGCTTATGCGAGAACTAAATGATAAAATAACCGTTTACTCTAATGCTAATGCAAAAACAGGAAAACCATAACGGTTTACTTTGCTCTTCTTCGAATTTCAAATGAGAATTTATAAACTACACAAGATACATATAATATTATATTAGCCTAAAGGCTTTCTTTATATCTTTCTGGGATCGATTATTAGACGCTAAGAATACTTTATTTGACAGCCCAAGTAAATCACCATATGCAGACCTATTGCAAGAATACGTGGAAGCTCAACGCGCTGGTGAATCTAGTGGAGAATGCTGGCCTTATTATAGGCTCTGTCCGAAGAGCATCTTCTTACCCTCTCCAAATAAATACACGTAAGTAAATGCGCGCATAGAGCATGCGATAGAAGTATTTAGCAATCCTTAGTAGCTAGCGCTAAGACATAGATGAATCACAATTGCGATTTTATAATTACAGAAAAGAAGCAGAAGAATTACATAGACGACAACAGGAAATGCTAGACAAAAATGAAATAGAACCGCAAGCAATGTAGGAGGCGGATTCACATAACGAAAATTTGTGTGAGCTAGTAAAAGATCCAAAATGTAGTGGTAGTTTCCAACCAAAGTTGAACGAAAATTTAGTCTCTACAGAAGTGTATAATTAGTTTGAGTTTAATATGTCCGTCATTTTCAATACTTGCGAAGAGCAAGCATTGAAAATGATGGTAAACATTATTATTAGGCCCAACTATTAATGTTTAAGTGCCATTGAATACCTAAAGCTTAGTTGAAAAGTCAAATGCTAGTCGATTCGAAGCTTTGTGTTAGAATCGATAAATTCATACTTAATTTTATACTCCCATGTACATTTTTTTCTTAGATTATTTATATTTATTTTTCAGTCTTTTATGCACGTACAATATTTTCTTATGTAAGATGACTGCGGCGATTTCTTATGGAACAAAATTTTGAAATGTAAATACTATTAAATAAATGTTCAATTACTTAGTCATGGCAAATTGTGAACTTGAATGTGGAATTTGAAATTGTAATGAATGTGAACTGTGAAGCTTATTTCTAGTTAAAACAATATTTATTATATTATGTTTCTTTCTATTTTTATTGTTATGGATCGGTTTATGCTATTCCTGTCTCTCCTCAATTAATTCATCTTTTCTTAAAAGATTAACATGAGTTAGATATAAACTCGACTTCAGTAAACCGATTAAATTGTTGCATTTTTAAACTAAGTAAAGTCCTATTAGGATTTAGCTATTGTTTTGTAAAGTTTTTTAGGTATATAGCTAATATATAATAAATTTATTATTTTATATATCTTTTATTTGTTAAATTCCCTAAATAAACGTAGTAGGAAGTTAAAGAAATTTGGGATGGTATAAATCGATACTACATACGAGAGTAAGTAAAACATATACATAATTTGTAATTTATGAGTGTATTTATACATTATTTTTTGTACTATCCTTGACGTCTATGATAATACCAGTGTAATGCTGCAACGGTAGATTGAGACATATAACAAGACGCCATCTATGGTGAACTAGTTACGTTCGAAATATGTAGCATTCTAGAGGTATAGCTGCTTTCTGTTCTTCACGTCGCTGCTATGTAGGGTACCGCTAGATGGCAGATATGCTTACCAAGCCACTTTCCACTTTGCCATTACTAATAAATGTGGCAAAAAAAACCACATTCAGTTTATTTATCAATTTGATAAATTGAATATTAATGAAAATATACATTCATTCTTTTTTCAAGACAGTAGAATACTGGGAACATTTTATCTTGATATACACTATATTAGTATTCATCTTATCTACAGACAACTAAGCTTAAAAGCTTCGGGAAAAGAGGGAGGGGTGAAATGATAAGGTTAGAACTGTGGGGTTGTATATATTATATTTAGAAAGCTCTGCTATGTGTAAGGTAAGAAAAATGACGAAATCTAAACAAAGAATTTGAAATATTTGTGAAGGGGGACTGAGTTCCATTAAACAGTGTATTGTTTCAGGCCCAATATGTCATGATCGTATGTATACTTATGTTGAACGTGATGTTGGAAACTGCAACTATCACGAAAAGAAGTTATTCAGACCAATCTGTGAAGGGTTATGTCACCGAGGTTAGTAAATTTAATTACTTACAGAATGTTCTAGGCTAGATGTTGAATATATTTAAAAAAAGAACTCTATTTTATTAATTTCTAGATATATAGGTACTGTAATAACAGAAATATTTAATTTCAGAGAACCTGTTGGTGGAATGAAGTTTGCAAAGAGGAGTTCCAAATGCTCTTCAGATGCAAGTGCCCTTCGTGGTCATATTGTCGTAGTCCCGGCAAATATTACAATGCTGTCTGTTCCATGACCGAGACCGGCTATATTTGGGACCAACCCAATTCACAATGGCGAGGTCAATAGTGCAGTTGTTCATTTACAAATTAAAGTTTTAAGGTCCCAATAACCCTGTTTCCTGGTTTCGTTATACGTGCTAATAATGGAGGCGTGTGCTATCAAATATGAGACAATCTTTTCGAATCTTGACAAAAACAAGAGGACCGAATAAACTATGAGAATGTGCTAAATTCTAACAACGACTCTAATTTGAGACTGATTCTTTAGGAATGAAATGAAATTTCGCCTTCTATTTTCGTATGTAGTCTAAGATACCACCTTGCTTCATTCGAAATCACGACCATGGTCGAAAATATTGGTTTTTTCCTTGACCAATTTTGTTGTTTGATTGTTGAAGTTATGCGAAAATAAAATCAATGTTTTTGTAAATGAATTTTCATTTAACATCCGCCCTCGATTATAACCTTGATAACTTGGCAAATACATAATTGAGTAAGCAGTACGTTTATATGTACGTACGTAGCGTAGTAGCAAAATAGCGCATGCGTGATAAAAGCGACCTCTTAATAAAGCCAACAATCAATAATGTTCTTGTACAAAACGAACGTATTCCACCAGGCGTAGAATCATATTCAGAAACATGTTGGACATGATAATCTTGCTCTTCATTTACACTTCTGGAGTGTTCTGTGAACCAGAAACGGTGAGAGAAAACATTGATTATTACAGCTACGGCAACGAGGATAACATTTTGAAAAACCTGGATGTCCATACGGTGAGTTAATTTTCCAAAGATGTTTTTGTTTGAGGTATATTTTGTGGAGATTTAAAATGTTACGTTATATTGCAGCCCAAAGATGGGATTGTACTGAGACCACAAGAAGTAAAAGAATGGCCTCAACAATCGCTAAATGTGGGACAAATAACAGCTGTATCTCTCAACTCTTTGGGTCAACCAGTCATTTTTCACAGAGCAGAAAGGGTTTGGGATGAAAGGTAGGTGAATTTAGCTTTGAGTGGAATACTATACCATCTATATAGGTGTTAGTACTAACGAAGCTACGTTTCAGCACCTTCAATGAATCAAACGTCTACCAAAATTTGGACAAGGGACCGATTATCGAGGATACGATTTTGGTGCTCGATCCTCATACTGGTTCGGTGTTACACAGCTGGGGAGCGTACGCTTTTTATATGCCACACGGATTAACTGTCGACCACCATGATAACGTATGGGTGACAGATGTTGCAAAACATCAAGTGTTTAAGGTGGGCCCATTGTGTTTTTCATTGTGCTTCTGTGATATTTCCCGTTTTGGATATTATGCGGATTACTAACTTTGGTATTTTCGGCCCAAATTTATTAATAAAATTACAAATTAAACTACTATAATTATATGATCACTTTACTTCAAAATTTCATTTTCATATTTTTAGTATATACCCCAGAACCACAAGTACCCCATACTGACTATCGGAGAACCTTTCACGGCTGGATATCCATACAGACATCGAGTGTTGCTTTGTATGCCAACCTCTGTTGCTGTAGCGACTACTGGAGAAATATTCGTCGCGGATGGTTACTGCAACAACCAAATTTTGAAGTTCAACGCTGCTGGAACTTTATTAATGGCTATACCAACTTTCTCAGACACTATAACCTTGAATGTTCCTCACAGTGTGACATTGTTGGAACACCTAGACATGGTCTGTGTAGCTGATAGAGAGAATATGAGGATTGTGTGCCCAAAAGCAGGGTTAAAAAGTTATATAAAGATGCTGGAACCAGCTATTATCATTGAAGATCCTACATTGGGCAGAGTGTTTGCTGTAGCGTCGCATGGCGATACCATATATGCTGTCAATGGACCCACAGCTCAGAACATTGCCGTCAGGGGATTTACAGTTAATGCTGTCTCTGGAAATATTTTGGATACTTGGGAGCCAAGTACCGTAAGTATATATGATACGGTATTATTTATTTACATGAAAACATTTTTTTTTATTTTTTTACATACAGAAGCTCTGATGGTAGGTTTCTTAAATTATCATCGTAATAATTACTTTTTAAGTGATTCACAGTTATTTTGGAACGTATTCAACTGAGCGTAACCAAGAGTCAATAAAACGAAGGATCTAGCAGAGCAAATAATCCTTATATTTAATGATTTTTTTAAGGTTTTGGCTGATTCCGAAAATATGTATTTGTAGCCCTAAATTGCATCATATTATTAGCACTTCGGTTTTACTTTTAATATTCAATGTAATATCATTGTATTTTATAATTATAGGTGAAATTGTGTAAATTGTAAATGGCTGTCTTATGCTTACTTATTTGTTTGTTATGCTTTGTACTAGCTGTAAGTTTTCCAAATAAATAAAATAAAATAATTAAAATAAAATATCAATGAGCAGAATAAAAATTTATTTTTTCAGGGATTTACGAACCCGCATTCTTTGGCTATCACCAGAAACGGCTCTCACTTGTACGTCACTGAGATAGGACCAAACAAGATCTGGAAGTTCGAGTTAACTGATGTCTATGATAAGAAATAAAATTGCGAACATTGTCATAATGTAACCGATTACATAAATAAAATAAGAGCTTCACGTACGTAGTAACCTGCTTAATTGCGATTGCGAATATAATTCGCAATACCTGTATGTATGTACCTACACACACAAAGGTCAAGTGTGTACTAATTTAGCTTTATTTTAATATTTCTTTAAAAACTACTGATACGTTACAACAAGTGTTAATATTTAATCGTTGTAAAATGACAACATAAAATATTTAACTTGTGATTGAACTGCTTTGCGTTGAACAATTATTATTAAAAAAAATCTGTAACCTTAGATACTAACAATTAATTTTCTATAACATTTACAATGCAAATCTCTCTTACCATTTTAAATTTTTGAAACAATTTTAACCAATGTATCAAAGTCATAAAAAAAAGCGTATCCAAGGTACCTATTAAATTATTGTTATTAGTAGAGTTATTAAATAAAAGCTGTTGACTTTAGTGGCCAAGTTTAGGACACTTGCGACGTTAACGGAATTGAAAATTTTCACTACCAAATAGAATGTCCTATAGTACTTTGTTACACGAATACACGATATTGTAAACTAGTTATTTGTAATAACTATTACGTTAATGTAGACGTGTTTTATAACTAAATGTAGTCTATTAAACAGTAAATCTCGTTAATTAGTTTCGTTATTTTTCTCAAACTGAGTGTCATATTTTAAAATTGTTATATATTTACTAATTCAACGCAATATAAGCGAAGTGAAATGATCTAAGAATATGCATTCATAGTTGGTTATTTTTTTAATCTAAATATTTCTATAAGCTTTTTTGACATTTCCACTAGCCTAACATATAGGTAGTAATTCTGCAGCAGTACACAGTGAAGTCAGTATCATTTATGAATTTTAAGTAATACAATAAAATAGTTTTTGCCTAAATACATTTTGACGGCTTTTTAGATGACTATGTAAAATGATTTATAATTAAATATTGTTATATCTCAAATGAGATGGTCCAATAAAAATGCGCACAGATTAAAAACATTGTAGTATTGCCCACCCTAATAAATGAAAACAATTTAAAATAGTTTATTACTTGCTAGCCGTACGGGTCAAAGTTCCGTTTGGTAATACTAGAAAGACTTGTTTTTCTAGTATTACTAGATAAGTATACCTATAAACTTTCTCGGTAAAATACTAGAGAACGTAAAAATGTAAAAAAAAAATGCACATTCATATAGTTTAACGGAATGCTTGAAAGCTTTTACTTAAAACTGCGCAAGTGTATTAAATGTAGACATTAATTCAAAAATACAAGGACCAAAAACCTTATGTCCATTGAAAAATCCATTTCAGTATACGTAGAGGATGTATTAAAATTCTATTAATATAACATAATGTAGTTAACATAACGTTGAAGGGTAGAATGGAATGTAATAAAACTGCTACATAACGAAATTGTCTTTTATTCTCCATCATTGTGCAGATCATACCACTGAATATTTACAAATAAAAAAACACCAATAAATTAATATATAACACATACATAACATAACTTATATAATATTCTTTAAAATGTACAATGTACTGCATTAATACAGTATCACAATCAGTATTGCTTCTTCTTCATCACTTTCATGAAGAGCACCATATCTACAACAAAGACACATTTAAGGATTAAAAAATGGTGGCAAAAATAATAAATATTAGGACTCTGGATTTATTGCGAATACAAATGTTAAGTTACATTAGCTTGAGTGCAGTTTGAAAGTTGGTCAAAAAACTGGAGCTACTCTTGAGAATGAAGATGATCATTCATTTATGTGACTACTCAATTATATATTTTATTTTTAACCACTTTTTAGATGGAATGTCCATGGAATATGGTGATTGCCTATTACCGAGAGTAGTAGAGTAGAGCATTCAAGAATAGTTGTGAGTTCGATTCACAATCATGCCAAATATAAATATGCAATGGACAGCGGTCATTCAGAGCGTAGAATAATGTAGTCTATCTGTTATCAACTTACTTATAAATAGAGCCATGACCACAGCCAACATGAACCAAAGCCAGCACTTCCATGCACCTCTGCTGTGTTCTTGAAGTCTCTCCGATTCCACTTTCAATGATGACATATTTCGATCTGTTAGGTCTGCTGCTTTCTTCAATGCCTGGTGGAAAATAACTTTAATAAAACACATATCTACAAGTTATTAAAAAAAAAACCACATTGGTTATATTACAGTATCATAATGAAAAATGTTACATCCCACCTATAATCCCCAATAAATAATAGTTAAAAAAAACAAAACACTTTTATAAAAAATCTAACTAAAAATAAAAATAAATAATGTAAAAACGTACATAAGTAAAATGTAAAAAAAGCGAGTAAAATGTAAAAAAGTGTGGGTTGCTTTTTAAGTAATCTGTTGATACTATGCACCCCACGCTTTATTACATTTTACTTACTTTTCGCACTTTACTTACATACTTTTTTACATTAATGCATTTTTCAAATGTAGACATAACTCTTACTTGTGTGTCAGCTTTGATGATAGTGCTGGCTATTTGAGATTGCTCTTTTAAATTCTTTGTGAGCATCACCATGTTCTCGGCGACTTTTTCTTGCATGTTCTGGTGGTATTTCAGCAGGGAATCTATGTCATCTTGGCTGGTACTGTTGCTGGTGAAATTTGGTGCTTTGATTATATTGCGTTTCCTTAGAGCGTCATCATTGTCTGCTAGAAAATGATAAGATCTTCAGGCTTTTGCAATTTATACAACATCATAACAATGTGTAATAATACCTTAAATCTACATCTACAATCTAATATAATTTACTTTGAATATGATACAATTCAAAAATGCCTCTTATATAACCTCAATTGTACATCATATAACATACACAGAAATTGAACTGTGTCAGACAAGATTGGGTGTACAAGAATTAAAAAATTGATTAGACTTATATATGTAAATAAATTAACGAAAATACAAAAATGAATTTATTTCCAATAGGTTGTAACAATATTACATTATGATAGTTCATTTTAAAATAATATTTGGTGTACATGAAATAATGGCAAATGGCTCCTTAATTATAGTACGATATTGTATTTTTAACGACAAGCAAGAGAAAACAAACAGGTAATTGAGCAGTGTGTACTTTTGTTAGCATCCAAGAATTGAAAGGATAATATAAATCTGATGGTAACCATAAAGCAAAAAAAAAATCAGTACGAAAAGAAGCAATAAAATTATATAATATCCAGCAGCACATAAATTAATTGACAGCCAATGAAGAAATTGAATCTAATAATAATAATAATCATAATGTCTTGAGATACCTCCACACTTAATTATCTTATTCCAAAGTAAGCAAGAAAGCTTGTGTTATAGTAACCAGGTTATTACTCACACTCTCACACAACTATTTATTCTGGGTGGGAATTGAACTCACAATACCCAGTGCACCAATTAGGTTCACCGTCTACTGCACTAATGGACCAATCAGTTCTTGTCTTTAGGTTAAGCAAGTGATAGGTTAACACATAAATGTTAACCTGTCACTTGCTTGGTTATCCATTAACAAAATTACCAGCAATTAAGATGTTAAAATGTACCTACTTTTTAAAGTATCATGAAAATCTTATACGAGGGAAGGTCCAAAAGTTCGTGGAATGGAGGGGATGGAGTGGGGATAGGTGGGCTCGCTTAGTGTCATATTAATTAGTGACT
>DWFO01001165.1:0-16717 GCA_018246595.1 Mimoniades nurscia nurscia | reverse complement strand
ATTCGGGAAGTACCTCCCCAAAGCTTACTCGTCAACTCTGCGCCGGTGTGAAGATGCGCTCTAACGAGCCAATCGAATCAAAGAGGTATACAGAGAAGTGTAGTACACTCCCGCCTTTCAATAGTTACGTTAACGTCCCACTATGCGATAGGTGATGAGCCTATTTTATGGCACCGGGCACATTTACAAACTGCGAACTGCAACCAGAAAATCCAAATTAGAAAAATCCAGTAACAACCACCGAGGTAGTTAATTTCTATAGTACAAAGATTCTGGTACTTGTATAATATATACATATAGTACAAAGATTGCGTAGTTGTATAATTTTTTTTAAGAAAACTTTCGTTACTTCTAGAGACTTGGAAAACCTACTTCTCTTGAATGAAACACGAAAGTAAATGAGCGTGCTTTTAATTTATGAAACAAAACACCTGTAATGTAATCATTGTTATTTAACTTTTAGTTCGATTCCAATCCAAAATAAATATTTGTATGTTAAGCAGAAATATTTGCTCTGTGTAAGTAAAAAGATCTATGTATATAAATATACATATGTATATTAGCCGTCCGGTTACCATAACATATGCTCTTTTGATGCTTACTTTGTAATCAGATGGCCGTCTGTGAAGGTGTTCCAAAAGATTTATAAGATTTATATTAGAAAAATGTTTCATATTTTCAGGATATGGCGTAGCTTACGGTAGTTATTTTGGAGGTGATGCCTTTTCCACATCGAATTATGCTGTAAGCTCAACATACGGTTCCGACGGCCTAGGAGGGGTAAGCTATCTTACCTTTTTCAATTTCTCAATATATATATATATATATATGAAAAGCAAGCATTTAAAGTTCCTACAATTTTAATTCGCTGTAACAATATGACGAGTGTGAATACTATTTCGTTCTTATTGTGAATGAAAAACATATTTCAAATGTCATTAATTTTTACTATAATTTGTATCAACTATGTATGCAGAAAGTACTATTGCTCTAAACTAAAGTGAATACGTGTGAGTACATTTATTTATTTTCTAATTTATTATAATAATACAAATTACATCTAATATTACAGACTATCCTATTCGAAGGAGTAATAATACAATAGTTTCAATTGTTTTTTAGGTATTCTTCTATGCTTTGAGGTCTACAAAACTGTCAGAGATTACATCAATTAGTACTGACAAGCCGGGTTTAATGTTTGGCGGGGCGCTGTGTGCCGCGAAATTAAGCGACAGTGCATGGGACGCCCTGCTGGTCGGCGCGCCGACATATTACGATGACGAACAAAGTCTGGATCTTGGCGCCGTTTATGTTTACAGTCCAAGCAAAGTACGTTTCTTTTTTGTACCACCTGCTGGCACCAGCCTCATCTCAGTGCCGTGCAGAAAATTATCTTCTTAGCAGCATGAGGATCGGTGTATTGCTTCATCACTTTCTATAACGTTAACCGATGGAGAAGTCCGAATCGATTAAGAGAAACCACCTATCAAATTAAATTTTTATTAACTCAGGTCTGCTAGTTCTGTACCTACATGTCTCAACTCAGTAGGCCATTATTAATTAATTATGTACATGTCTTAGAATTCACGCGTACCTTCAATTTATCATCATCGTCATCATCATCAACCTATTCCAGCTCATTGTTGAAAGCTTTCTATAATATCACACCATTCAGCACGATCTTTAGCTCTTCGTCTCCGATCGCTACGACCTGTTTGCTGTTCTTTCAATTATTATATTTTCATTTAATGATAGAAGTTTGACTGGTGCAGCATCCTTTGGTGCAGTAGTTACTGAACCTTACTCCTAAGTCTGGTATCGCGAGTTCGATTCTCAATCCAGCACAAATATATGTGTGTCGAACATGAGGTATGGTTCCGAGTTGGAGATTTCGAAATAAGTTTTATTGAAAAATGGACTATGTAGAATATTAGCTGTCTGGATAGTATTGTCCAGACTCTGGTTAGATCAGATGGACGTGTGTGAATATGGACGAAGATTCATTATTATTGTTATCATATGACTAATGTAAAGCCCAGAAAGTAATTTGATATTCCTTATTAGCTTACGTACGTTAAACGTACTTTTACGTGTAATCGTAATTATCCATGTTAATTCGTTAGATACGCTATTAATCTAGTTGGAACGTTAAGAATCTAATACTTTTTATAAGCTTGTTGTTATAACATTTGCAAATAGGCATTCGTGTTTAATGGTCAGTGTAACAGCTATAATAATTAATTTAAAAGTGAAATTTCATTTGGGGCCAAACTCAAATTCATTGTTACCCATGATCACTAAATTCTTAGGGTTCACCCGAAGAAACCTTCAAAAAGAAACTTGTCGGCAAACAATGTCGGCAAAATAATTTTCAAAGCTTTCTGTTTTTCAGTTGTCTGATTATATTCGAATTATCAAAGGGAGATCTAACGGAGCGTATTTCGGAAGTGCAATAGCCAATTTGGGTGACCTTGACGGAGACAACAAAGATGGTAGGTTTTTGCATTATTTACGTAAATCCTCTATGAGATATATAAAATACTGTTGGAGGTGAATATGCACAGAATGATGAATATGAAAAGAGCACGTTAGGGCTGTGAGGATAGAGCTATCTAGCGCTCGGTACTTTCTGCTTTAGCGTTTACTACAGCTAGGTAAACCGATGGACGAAATCATGACGTGGAAACTTTAGAGTCCTCATACTGTCTTCTAACGTGTGTGAATTCTGCTAGGCCGTACTTAACCATTACGGTAGAATGTAGCTTTAAGCTTTCTCATTATGCCGGAAGTATTATGTTGGATTCAGATTTATTTATGAGGGTCGTGGGTTCGATTCCCACCCAGAATGAATATTTGTGTGATGAGCACAAGTATCTATTTGTTGTGTCTGGGTGTAAAAAAAATCTATTTAAATATATATTTATATGTATATGTGTAGTTTATCAGCCATCTGGTTACCATACCACAAGCTCTCTTGACGCTTACTTTGGGATCAGATGGCTGTGTGTTGAGATGTTCCAAGATATTATTATCATTATTATTTTAAGTTATTACAGTTCCTTATGCCTGAGTACAGCTGTATAAATGTCTGCTCTATGTCTGAACAATCACACTAAGAATGTAAATAAGGAATCTTTTATTAAATTGAATTTAATATTATCTCTTTTACACTATTCGTAATATGTATTGACATAATATGTATGTATTAAAATAATGTTTACACTTTTTGTTACAAATTATATCTTATTAAATACAATGAACAATCTATATATATGTATGTACATACATATATGAATATCCACAGTAAAATTATAATATAATTATCATATTTAACTTTTGAATTATCTATGATATTATGAGACATTACGATGTATGTTTCATTATTTACATTACAACATAATAATATGTTTAGATCTTTAAATTTCGTTTCAAGAGAGGAATTTCTTAAGTATATGAGAATTGATCCATGTGTGAAATATTGTGGAATATAAGTTTTTGCTTAACACTATTTGTACCATGATTTTGTGTATAACTATTTTGATCAAACATGTCTGTCTACACCTTTATATCATTCAGATGTAATTACATCCATTAATCCAGTTAATTAACTGGACCACCAAATTAAGGTGGCTCATCGAGGCGATGCAACAGAGTACTAAGATTATCGACATAGCCTGAAGTGGCTGCGGGCCTCTCACATCTGTTGCACGAGCGATAACCGCTAGAGTAGACGTGGTCTGGAGTGGAGACCGCGGCTTGGCATACGCAACGTAGGACGCCCTCCGGCTAGGTGGAGTATAGTATATACGCAAAGTGGCTGGCAGCGGTTGGATGCAAAGAGCTGAAGATCGAGCTCCATGGCGTGCTATTGGAGAGGCCTATCTCCAGCAGTGGACGGGAACAGGCTGATGATGATGATCATATTTCTAATAAAGTGGCCATTGCCATTAACACATAATATTGTGTAGATTTTCCGTTAAATTCTGGTCAAAATTGTCTTTTGTATTTTGGGTGTTATTATTATTATTATCTCTTGCAATATTCCACCAATGATTTTCTATTTAGGAAATTTTATTCAAAATATAAATTAAACGTAATCGACTTTAATTTATTATAGTAGACCAATGTGTGTACTACTTGTAGCCGTTTCATATACTATTGTACAATCAGGTTTGTTTTTTCTGTGAAGGGGACTCTATAATGAGTTTAAGGGTTACTTGCGCGAACCCCAACTTATATTTAAGTTGTACGTACCTACACCACATTCAGCCTTTTATTCTCATAAACCATACAGCCAACCGGTATAGAGATTTGTTACATTTCTTTGAGATTATCAGACCTTATAATTTATTGTGTTAAAATTCATACACCACCGAGTTCGACCTTCAATTTATTATTCGTAATGTTATATATGTATAAAAAAATTGAGCGGCCCCTCGCAAGTCATCGTGCCCCTTCGAATATACACACGGTTGTGGAACTTTTTGTGGTATTCCCATGCCTCATAATATTGTATTTAAATACCTTTTTTTATTCATCCACTTTACATGTTAAAGTTATCGTTATTGCGAGTGTTGATTGTACAGAACAATAATAAATTTATATCTTTCATTGTACCTGTGAAATTTGGTCCACATGTTTCATCTTTAAAGTTTTTTTTTTAAGTCTACTTAAACATGTTTGCGTTATACGTAACATCACATCTGTGATCCTCAACGAGGTAAGCAGTGGAGTGCAGTGGAGTGGAGTGGTACACTACCACATTTCACCGGTTACGTTTACGTCCCTCCATGAAATAGAGGGTAGCAGGCCTATTGCCGTACTCCTCCAACGGAGACAGTCAAATATACTAAGATTATCTCATTTTTTCTACCATACCTTTCAGCTGCAACATTGTGTTCATGTTGTTTTTCATTTAATAATAAGCTTCTTCGATGTTGCCGTGACAATGTTCACTGATCTTGAACTTGAAAAACATTGAAATGAACATTCGCTTCATAACCGATGAAAACTTTGTATACAAAAACTTTGCTACCGGGTATTCATAACTCAACGTAATAATGACGATTGATGATGTTGATTAAAAACCAAATTACCTACCGAATTGTAAATTTTTCAATCAATCATTTAATCATTTTGATTTAGTCGTTCGTAGCGATGAATTCTACTTTCAACAAGTAGATGTGTGCGAATCGTAATGTGTACTGTTTTAAGATAATGCTTCTGTTACGTATATATCATACATTAGTATTGAATTTTACGCTATAATAGTTTATGTTGCCGTCTGCGGGAGCTCATGAAAAAGGGACCGACCCGGATAGGGCCGAAGCTAGTTGGGCTTTCCCGAACAAAACACATATGACTTAGGCCGGTATGTACAAGTTTCATTATTTTTCGTATTTTATGTTCATTAACCGTCATGCGTTGAAGTTTACCGTAATATTTATTTCGTGGACGAAATACTAGGCAGGAGCCGGAGCGCGCGTGCCATATTGCTATTTTTACGACGACTGTATACCTACACCTTGTTGTATGAAGTTTAGACGAGAATGAGATCATTTTAACACGTCTCGAATCACAGCGTCTTGTGAGTGTAAACGTTTCAACTTCTTTTCGATCAGCTTCTACTGTTTCTAGTTCAGAATTTGTTAGTCATTGGTCTGTATGGTGCGGTTCATTGGAGATGGTTAATTATTATTATATCATCATGTTACGTTCTTTACGGTGTAGGCAGAGATCACTGAGTTACTAATATGTGTTTCCTTAGAGACTTGATGTTTGTTATATTTAGACCTTATATATTTATATCTCTAAACTATATTATTCTGTTTGCAAGAACTGCATCTACACCTAATACATGATATTGAGTTATGCTATTGTCAAACTAACTGCTGTCGCTGAGTTTAGTACAATATTATGAATATCAATCCTTGTAGACTTTATATGGAGTTGTAAAACTGACGTTTCAAGTTTTCGTAATTCGATTTGGTTGTTTGCGCCCGTGTACGCAGTCAATGCGGCATTGTCTATTATCCGCGCTAACTAATAAATGAGGTGATAGTGTGTGCGGTTAGTAGTGGTAGGCGGGTTGGCGGGTTGGCGGTGACGAAGCGTGCAGCGGAGGCGAGGGTAGGTGTGCATGCAGCATTTAATTAAGGCGGTGGGTGAGCTTGGCTCGCGTGCCGGCCGTGCACTTCCGGCGCGGCCCGGGGGCGCTGCGCTTTTTCCTCGCGGCCGGGGGAGGCCGGCGCGCGAGGAAAGCGCGACCGGTCGTCACCCGCGCCGAGGAATTAAAATTTTTCACGTAAACTGGTTTGATAGCGCGTACGGTGCTGGAGTGGGGGTCGCGAATACGCGCCACGCCGGTCATTAGCTGGCTCGCAGCGAGCGCGCGCGCGTCCCCTGCACTGCGTACGCGGTCCCGCGCCACACGCGACCCGTAACACCGCGCCGCGGCACACGCGCCGCCGCCGTCGCCGTCGCCGTCGATGTCGATGTCGATGTCGATCCCTCGCCGATGTGATTTCAGTGCTCGTGTCAAACTATTGTGACGTTTAATTTTTAATTTTTTTATTGGTACTCGAATTTAATATGTAAGATTATCTTCATCGCAGATTTGTTAATTTTTAATTCCAATTCGAGAATTGGGTAGATATGTCTCTTATTGTTTACAATTGTTTTTTTTTTCTATTCAATATTTCGCAATGGAGATAGATATGTTCGTTATCAGCTCGGAGTAGCTCATTAATTCACGATCATGTCAGCGCATTATAATTTGTACCGCGACATTAATTTTATGATATACAAACACTCCGCGTGATAAGCGCCCGGTAAGAGCATAGCGTCGCGCAGTTGACGGGGTGAGGAGTGCGGGGGAGGGGGAAGCGCCGAATTTCTCTTATCAACACCGCTTAGCGCAGCTCAAGGTCAATTGTTATCACTCGCTGTTTCGTGTGGAACAGATGGATTTGTTCCGTGATTGCGCGCATCGCTGCAATAGTTTTTGCATACTGAAATATGTTTGTGAAATTTTTAACATGCCGAAATATCGCATTGTTTTAAATTGGATTTTAAAATTTTAAAAAGTATAACTTAATTTCGGCTAGAAATGACGTTTATATTAACGAAGTAACCTATACAATTTTATCAATAAAGCGACATATTTCATCTAATTCTCTCCGTTACTCACGAGTGTACGGTTAGCCGTGTGTGTGTACACATGTATACATATTATAATTGTTTACCGACGCAAGTCGCCGCTTTAGTCGTCTAGTGTGCAATGTAGATCGCGACCTAGTTGCGCGTGATTGAGGATAAAACAATATAAATAGCTCGTCAACGCTCGGACGTGAGGCGGCAAGAGCTCGCCAGTGCGGATAACCGCTGTTAACTGCCGTATACTATACGTATATATACAGCTTATAACCGTGTTTCGTGATACCAGTGATATACCGTGTTTGTGTGTGTGCGTGTGTGCCTGTGTGTTTGTGTGATGCGGGCATGATGCGGCACGCGGCGAACGCTGCCGCCGCCGCCTGGAGCGCGCCCGGCGAGGTCTGGGAGTACGTCAGCCAGCTGGTTAGCTCCTACCACGACCAGCACGACTGTCAGGTGCGTGTAGCTTCGTGAGCTGTTTTTATCGACAATTGAAAGTTGCCTCCTAACTTTCCTATAGGATTTGTAACACAGTAGTTATTCAGAACTACTGTGTTAACGGTCCTATTGGAAAGTGGAAAAATATATTAATGATTTTGGTATGTGTACCTTGCAAAATATATATACACTTGTGTTCCTAAGCAATCCTGATATCTCAACTTTGGAGTATTTTTTTAAAATGTAATGTCTGTTTTTGCACCCAACCTTACTTATTATACATTTCATATAAATATTAAATATTCATGTAGTTTTCCCAATGTTTTATCATTTTTAGCACAGACGTTGAGTAGGCAAAAAAGCCATTATAATTCGCTATGAAATATATTCAATGGGTGAAACTTGAATGAATAACAAGTAGTAGAAAATAGATAACATATTAAATAATACTGCCAAGATATGCATAGTTGATAACGTATTATCATAATATACGAATCAGCGGTTGGCCAATGATTAGTCGTACTAATCGAACTGTTGAGCTGAGGGGTCGCGGATTCTGTTCCCAGCTGGGACAAATGTGGGACAAGTAGAAGTATCCGTTTTGTGTGGGTGTAAAAAATTATGTATATAGGTAATTATATCTATATATTATGTCTTGTTATTATAGCACAGGGGATGCTTAATTTGTGATCACATGGCCTTCTGTGGTGTCCCGAAATATTTATTGGAAGAATTGCGTATACTTACAATTAAAAATTCAGCGCATATGATATTTAAACTAACGGTTCGTCGCTACGAACCGAACGCCCTCCGGCCGGCTGGGATGACGAGCTGTCGAAGGCTGCAGGCGGAAGTTGGATTCGCCAAGTTGAGGACAGGGTGCCATGTCGCTCTTTGGAGGAGGTCTATGTCCTGTGGGATTATGATGACGATGATTATATGACCTTTGCATTGTTGAACTTCAAAAAAAAGGCAATCAGAGACATTCAAAGTAGTCGACTTATATTTACGAAGTAATATTAAAAAGTAGGTACAAAATTTTTGATTTTTGGAAACGAAAATCCGTGATCATTTTTTTAGAGCGATCGTTATCAATTATCAAAAGATTGCCGTCCTCATCGTGTATTTGTATGTTTATATTTATTCATGAACTCTTCTGTTATGTATAAAATGATACTCCGCATATGTTAGAAGGTTTATTCATTTGATCTTGTGTAACACCTGAAAACTAAGGGGTACAAGGGCGTGTTTAATGCCTAATGGCATTACTTCTCAGTCAACCCTGGGTGATAGTGAAAGTGGGTGATCGGCGATCTCCTGACTCCAATAAAAATATAAGATATATGTATATACATATATACGTACATACACATATACATATACACACATATATACGTACATAGCGATTGCTTATGTTTATGTGCCTACTAAAAAATGTTTACATTTATCTAGGTCCACTGATATACAATGCCATTTGCCATTCAGCTAACCATCGGTTGACAAGAATGAAGCATAAACAAATGAATATATAAATGAAAATAAGACCAGCTTTGGACAAATGGTACGTCTGCCGTCCGCGGTACACATACGCAGCCGAGCGTGCCGACAACAACACTCGCGTGTGACTCACGTCTATTAACGCCTCTTGTAATTCACATATGACCATTATACATGCCCAAGACCCAGTTTAGTTCGAACATAATGTATGTACGCTCGCCGCTGACGCGTTACCACCCAGTGTTATGATAGACTTTTCAATAGTTGAACTTTGCTTCTAGATCATTCTTATCATTTGAAATTGTCGTTCGTTATATTTTCATATTGGCCTTATTTACGGATTACGGCCTTAATCGATTTCGTTTTGAGCGGACAGTCGTTTCCAATGGTCAAATTATTAAAGGTTAAATGGTGGTTCACTATCACCAGATGATGATAATGGAGATGATGAGTAGTGTTGTATCTCTTTTAATCACCATTTCGTATTTTCCAACGTACACCTCGTATAAAAGACGTTATATAGTAGATTTCTCGAGGACACAACCAAACACTTTTTCGAATTTTACGACGGTTATTAAACGTATTATATTCACCAGATACACTATTTACAATCCCGGATGTTGCGTCAATCTCTCTCTCTCTCTCTCTCTCTCTCTCTCTCTCTCTCTCTCTCTCTCGGTAAATAATGACGTCAATACAGTTAGATGGTGATTGCTAGTAGGTATTTAATTATTATTAGTTATTAGTGATTAATTTCCTCATGTCAAAGTGTGGAACCTCTATAAATCTATCTTTATAAACAATTACGGTTATGTTTTTTTTATTTTTCCTGTACAAGTAATATAAAAAATATTTTTTTTCCCACTCCTCTGTTAATAAACTTTAATCATGACAAATCTCAAACTCCTCCCGTTCACTCGATATAAAAAAAAGGGTACAAAAATTTCTCTTTTATTTTTGTAATTATTAATGTAAAATGGAATTCCATATACATACCAGTATTTATTTCACTGGATTTAATCCAGCTCCGATACTTGATATCATTAATTAATCTGATTTATAAAAAAATATATACAGCGTGCTCTACCACTTACCCGTAATACATCTCCCGTTTCTCTCTCCTTCCTGTGTGTTTGAACTGTTATTGAGGACAGTATGGAAGTAGCGAAGTATTAAGTACGAATTCACTTCTCACATAGATACTTGTGCATTCGTTTTATGTATGTACATACATTGGTCCTGGTTGCTGTCAGTTTACACTGTAGCTGTATATTATAGTATGGGAACGGTTTCCTTCCACTTTGTGATGTGATTTGTTTATATCCGAGTACGTGACGAACTATGAGGTCAATGTGTTGCTATAGTTTTCTTTTCTGTTGTGATGATGTTATTATATCAAGAGATAAGGATAATAGGTATCAAGGATATTTGGCCCTCGGTCTTTCCGCCTACCCTGTAAGAGACCTGGCGTGAAGATATGTATATATTATGATGTTATTAAATTTAATTTTCAGACTTCACTTTTATCAGTACCATTATCATTAACAATATATCTTAAATTAACACGATACATAAATGTATCATATTTATGTACGTATTTTATATGTATGTAATATAGATTTAAGAAATTTAAAGGTAAATTATTATAAAAATATTAATCATTTCAAACATTATTTTTAGTTATTTACTCGGCATATGTAGAGTCGGGAAGTTTCCAGTTTATTGACACGCGAAACTGTTGTTCGACGTACGCACGTATAGGTTATAAAAATATCTATCTATGTATGAGTGAATGATGAATTTCAATGTTAGGTTTATTAGACTCGTGTCCGTTGAACTTATTTGTTAAGAGGACGCGACGGCCGCGAGCAATCAATCGATACGTAACAGGCCGATCGAGCTTGCTTCGTTTGACCGTGAAATTGTGATCGGACGAGCGCGACCGAGTCGCGTGTTCCTACTGTCCGATTCCGCTCATATCTGCTCTTTAATTTCGACTTTTTGCTTCGTTTGTTCTAATTATTATTATTGTTGTTGTGTGGATCGCGTTGAAATTTTGATCTGTTTGAAACGTCGCGTCGCGCGGTTATGCTGAAAGTATGTTGTTTATTATAATACCAGCATGAAGGGTCACTTATGGGTAGGCATGGAGGACAAATATCTTCATCATTATAGAGTTGACGAGCTTCTACAAACTCTACAAAAACACGTTAAGATTTCGGTGACGTCTAATTCTATTTAATTGCTTACCAATTAATAATGTGTGTGTGTTTGTTTGTATGTGTTTCTGTGTGGGTGTACGTTATCTATATAAGTTTAAATTAATAAATATGGTGTCCATAATGTATTTTATTTCTTGTTTGGTATGTGTCAAAATGTTGCCTTTTCGTGTCCGCGATAACCATCTTTGACATTCAACCGGTTTGTTTATTTTTTATCTAAAAATTCATCTTATGTTTTATGAGTTCGGATTGCCATTTTCAAGTCTGTTCCTATCGTTCAGTTAACACTTTCAATTGCGATTTTGTGTGTTCATACCAAAAGGTGGCTTTTGACACCTTTGCGTTTGAATACAAATCAGTTGGAAATACGTAAAGCTATAAATGTATATTATAATTTTTGTATTTGTCCACTCATTAATTGAGAGGAAAATAATTACTTCAGAAAATAATTTTGAATAAAATTTGTGGTAGTTGTAAACATCATAACGATACTTTTTTTAGTATTTATCTAAAATCGATTCAATCCCAGCGATGGAGTTCACGACGGTATTTTTTTACACTATTAATAACACTATAAAGTAGGTATCTATATATTTTATTTGTCAACTGCTGAGGACTTAATGATGTCATCGCAGACCATCATAGATCGAACGTCTAATGTCCAATTAATTGAGTTTTTTTCTCTCACGAGACATAGTATCGCCGGGGCGGCGCTGCTTTTTGCCGCGTAACGAGATCATTATAAAAGAAAATCGAGCCTGCCACTATGACGTCGGGCGGTAGGTACCTACCTAACTATTGGATCCTGATTGATGTCAGCCAACGAGCTCCACCGGTCCGATCCGCGCTGGCTAATGCCATTAACGTGGGTACCGCGCTAGTACGGTACCTACTTGTACAATTCGATTTACACGTTGCCTTTGTTTTAGTTATTAAACTTATCGTGAGTGTTTTATATACGTTATTAAATATACCGACTAACACATGCATTGCCGAACGTGAGCGGGAGAGGGGGGTGGGGGGGGGGGGGCTTTGTCCAGCAGTGGACTTCAATAGGCTGGTGTTGATGATGAAACACATGCATACTTTTAGGGCATAGCACGACCAGATTTGTTCCTATACGTTGTTCTTCATGAGCTCGCTCCGATTGCAGCGAAGTCGCGGCGAAGGCTGTGAGGAAACAAGTGCCTCTTTTATTGCAAAATCATCATTTAGCTCTTGTTTCACTGATGAACCGTTCTTTTCGGAATGAGAAGGTTTGAAGCCACAGTCTACTACACTGCCCAAGTGCTGGTTGGAAGACAAAATATGAAATATTTCTAACTATAATTTCATTATTACTCTATTATTACTATCATGCCTAACTGGGGTGAGGATATTAATTATATTATTAAACTGCTTGTAAGTACTAAACCTTTTTTTTTACTTCACAACCAATCTATATAAATAAAACGATAGCGGAATCGCGCATCACAAAAAAAACTATTAGGTAGTTTTCAATTCAAGTTTAATTTTTTAGACACTGCCCATGTATACATAAAATATAAAGATAGTGCAGTACTTCCATTTAATATAAAGTTTACAGAAATTATAAATATTAGCGAAGTTTTAATATTAGCAAAGTATATTTTTGCGTACAATATATTTATATTTTCTTCATTGTAAATTAAATATATTGTTAATATCATAAAAAACGCAGACGAAGTCCCGGGTATCAGCTAGTTGTTGATATAACGAGCAACGCAGACGGAATCGTGGCCATTAGCTAGTTAATAATACATTAGTTTACTAGCGAAATGATAAATATAAGATTTAATTCATGCATTATATACTAAGCTCATTTTTATATGCAATTTTTTTCACTCGCCATTGTCAGTGGATAGATTGCTATCGTGTCTTCAATAAGCGATTATGCAACTTGTTCGTGGTTAATCTAATGTCGTCGATGACTCATTGGCATAAATAAACATCGTATGTTGCATGCCATTTGACAGTCTCTTAGACGTTTAAAGTTTTTATTCTACACCGAAAATTGCATTCGCTGGTTCATAGAATTATTAGCTTGTATGACGACTTATGAATGTAGAAGAGACGAGAATCTTTTAGCAAGAATATTTAATTTCTGCCAGCCCTTATAGGGAATACATGTGCAAGATAGAAAGTAAGTTAATATGATAATAATAATAATTATTTTTTTTTTGTTTTTTTTGAACATCGCAAAAAATATTCAGTCCTTCAAAAGGTAAATGAATGACGTATAATAAATACAGTAAACTGTTAAATATAAAAAAAAAACTGCATATTCATGAACGTGTGTTAATAATGTTGCGTAATACACTTCGAGGCGTGTAAGTTCTAAATTCCGTAATGCCGTTCATAAATCAATAGCTCGCAGTCAGTTAAGTTAAATCTAGCGAGGCGGTGTGCAATATTATCCATCAATTGCAGAAATATAAGCCGCGTGCGGTTATTTGGCAGGCGGCGGGCCGCGGCACTCGCGACATTTCGCCGAGAGCCTGCGTGCGCGCCGCCTGCCTACATTAATGACTTCACGACATAGCGGCTCGTATTGCATTTTGCGGTATTTGACGTGTGTTGAGTTTGCAGACGCGCTCATGACGCGGCCGCGGGAGGCGACTGTGAATTAAACCGGTTGGGACGCCTTTGTCGCGTCCACTGCCGGCTTTAGGCGACATCCGCAAAAAGTGCAGAGCCGCGCGGCGCACATGCGCAACACCGGTACATTCCCAATCAACCATTTGATATCGTACTTGAAACACGAACTCGCGCTCCTCCAATCTGCATCATTATACCTAGGCATTGATTCGGCCTCGCCCCCACTCCGCTATTTAAACCGGTTGTGCTCTCGTCTGCGGAACATAGACGAATGCAGTCTCATGTCCCCCCGTGTACCTACAGCCGAACGGCCTGGCTGGTTAGAGCTAGAGATCGTTTCCGTTCGCAAATGGATAGATGTGGATGGCGAATGTTTCTATTAAAATAGCCAGCGTGAGTCTGTTTTAACTGTCCGGTAAGTGTGCAACGAGTTCTCGTCTGATGTACGGCAATAATTATTCATTATAATTTATATTGCTATATGGAGGTACGGATACGAAGCGCGTACGTACGTAGGTGTAATGCGCGTACAGCGAGACAGGTAAAAGTTGTGAGGGAATGCAGTCGGTTTGTGTGTGAGTGAGTGCATTCGTAAAGTTGCGCATTCGCTCGACTTGGTCACATCGATTTTATACACCATCGCTGCGCAAGCTCATATTCAATCGGCCTTTTTATAAATATCCCCCGACCCTCATACGGGCCTGTTGTATTAATAATAATATACGTGCTCAATCAGCCTCTTCATGTGCCAATTAAATATTTATAAGGGTTATACTGTTCTGTATTTAGTAGTGTCTGGCAACTTGGCAGCTTCTTGTTTTTTGTTTTATTATTTGTTCTTTCCCTTTTTTGTTCATAAATAGCTTTTTTAGTAGGCCTTCGTATTTAATTTCTTTTGTTATTTTAAATGACGAATACGGTTACATTGGAACGCATTGGCATTGTTGGCGTTGTTTTACTAATTGCATTTTGCAATGATATTTTTACTTTGTCACGTCGATAGAAGCAAAAGATATTGCGCATATCTGAAGCTGAGGCATAAGGTTTATAACGTATTAATGGCACGTCGTGAAGGGTGCACCGGGAATCGGGATAAGCCGGTCCAACGGCCATCTTAGCTTTTGCTTCGTTTAATAAAGCCCCCTACGACAACTGCACGCCTCTGTAGGGTTGAGTTAAAAGCAGAGCAGGTCTTTTATAATAACAAAAATATGAGAACCCCTTTTGTGGCTCATCGTATTTTTCTAAAACTTGTTATCACATTGTTACAAAAGAAAAATGCGTTGATATGGGACACATTGATGTTCCAATTTTTACTATTTACGTGTCCAAATGAAGTCAAGTCTAATCGTTATTTTTAATGTTCATACGTTTGCGCGTATAACATGTTTTGGGATTGAAATGTAACTTTCTGAAACAGAAGAGGCAAAAGATGGGACGAAACGTGATAGGCCTTATGTTCTCCGGTTCTCCATTCTCATTCTCTCTAGGTTCTCCATTATGTTCTCCGAGGCGTGTGAAGCCCGCGAGCACTCACTCGGTCAGCGTCGTGAACTATGACTAAACAGTGGAACGATTTAAACACTTACGACAATGCATATGCAAATTGTATTCGCTGTAACCAAAGATATTTCTTTTTTTTTCTTTTTCTTTTATTGACGTCGATCTATATTATGTGTAAACATTCTCTGACTTTGTATCATTTTGCAAGTTATCAATAATATGTACGTGTTATATTTTAACTGGTCATTGCCTGGTTTTCTTAGCTCTTCACGCATGCTATGTTCTTATCGTTTATATAAGTACCAAACGCTTGATGTGTGAAGGGGTACTACACTGCAACGAATCAATATCACATCTCGATTCGTTGTTAGCTATGCACAATGCACACACGATAGGTAAACGATAACATCTATCCATGGCGGCCACGATCCAGCCCTAGCTCCCGATCGGGTAATGCAAAACGAGGCTCGGGAATAAATCGTTTACATGGTTGTCGGCATAAACTGGTCCCGCTGGCTGCCGCTCGCGCTGGTGCCTCCCGGAGGTAGGAAGCCGGTGGAGATGTCAGCGCCTGTCAAATTCCCGCCAATACCACCACGGCGTTGTCTGTGCAACTCTATTGTGAAATCGTATTCACGTCGAAGTTGCAGCACAGTCAAACAAAATGTTATTATACATAGCATCACGCCTTGTGTTTTCTCGGAGGGGTAGGCAGATGAGTGTAGCACTCTCGTGATTCATCTGTTTTACGCTCCATGGAATTGGGGGTGGGGCTATTGCAATAAATATTAATGTTATTATTATTATTACGAATACTGTGGATGTGTATTGATGTTGGTCGCTCTCGGAATTGACGTTTTCAAATATAAAATCATTTCCACAGCTCGCCTCCTTGCTATCTGGGTCAAGGCGTTTCTTAATATGTACGCAATGTATTTTTAACAAAGTACTCGCAGCATTAAAGCTCATGCATGGTTATACCATTTTTCGTGTAACGATTGCAAAACGACTAGTATTGGACATCTGTTTGAAGACTACATTAATCATACTATTGTTTGACTATTTTAAATCGGAAATGTACAGCTTGCACAAACATTTAATAAGATAAAATGCCGCATGTTCAATGATTGCGCATTAGTTGAATGAATAGATTGGAATAATTTAAATGGAAAAGTACAGCGTGCAGAAACATTGGACGCGAGCGGCGTGAGGGCAATACGCGGTGGAGGTTGGATACCGCATCTGATTGCGGTGTACGCACAGTGTTAGTGTACATTTGTGCGGTC
>DWFO01001164.1:0-16717 GCA_018246595.1 Mimoniades nurscia nurscia | reverse complement strand
AATCACGCTTATCTCGACACAAACACTCGGGAACGGTGGTCCGCAGCGTCAGCCATCTGTTCGTTGCACCCATAAAGATAACGAAAACGTACGAACGGGAACATTAGGTACCATTTCGTATCGGGCCCTTGTGTCGAACACTCCTGCGTTCGTTCAATGTATTATTACGCGCGAAAAACAAACGCCTGCGCCAATTTGCATATTTCCGAACGATGTGTTCCATATTCGAACGTACGGTGCGTAGCTCACGCCTGTTTGATATTCTCTTTGAGATGTGGTTTATTTTTGATCCCGTTGTCCTATTTAATCCGTTATGCCAGTGCCGCGGGCGCTTCAATCAGTCTTTGCGGCAACCGTTGCTTTTGACGTCGTGTTTCACGGATTATCTAGGAAAATGTTTAAATTTTTATTTAACAAGTTGAAAAAAGTGTCATCAAATGTTCACATATTCACAGCTAACAATGTAATTGGACGTTATGCTGCAATCGTACGATAATAATATCGTTTGGGGAGATATTAATATGTTTTTCTGTTGTTTCAGATATATCCAGATCCTGAGTCGGAGAAGGCGATAATGGGCTCTGTGGTCTACTGCATCCATCACAAGGAAGGATGTCAGTGGTCGGACGAGCTACGTAAGCTGAAGGTGAGTTGGGAACCGTAAATATTTTGATAGATAAGTTCAGTTGAATGTGGGTCGGGAGAATTATCATATCGATGCGCCTGCGCACAGTGTTGTCATATATTTTATCTCTATTATTTGGAAAGGACACGTATCACTCTATGTATGTGGTATACATGTGTTATACTAGTGTTGTCTATCAGAAGTTGCTCATAGTATAAGTTCGTTAAACAGGTTATGTGTTGGCTTAAACAGAGATTAGTAGTAGATGATTGGCCTTCAAATATAATCTTTATAGAAGGATTTTAGCGCCATGCGTAACATACTTTCGTTTAGTTGGATTCGAGGTACATAAATGATGCTGTTACAGTAGATTGAGAATTTTGAGAGATTTAGTGATCGTCTTTAAGTGTTTAAAATTTAATTACTATAATGGGGAAGGATAAAACACTTAGTACGAAAACTTTGACAGTTTATAATAATGCATGTTGGTGTCCAGGGTGGTAAAATATGACCTCTCCCTTACTCTTGCAAAAGAAGACCCCTGGCAAACAATGTAATGACTAAAGATTGATGATGATCGTCATCTCATAAAATAAAAATATAATGTTCATTATGTTTTAATATTAGTGTCTCTTTTCGGGAGACACGTGGCTACTTGCGGTACATAAAAAAGGTTGCTCCTAGTTAATTAGAGTCCCGATGATTGTCCTAATATCATGAAAGCTTTAATTCATGATATTAAAAACGTGTAAAGTGAAATTATTGCTGTCCGCAGTTAGTGAATTGTTAATTTTCAAACAATTTAATATAGCTATTAAAAGGCAATGTTTTTTTTTGTGTAACCGCATATTTTATAGTTTTTACTCTTGTAATATGAAACAATCATTATGATATTAATATTATACTGATTTATAATACAGTAAAATTCAGTTGCCATTGATATGTATGAACCTTAAATATTCGCATTTCAGTAAACTTCAATACTATGCATGTCGTTAATCTAACGTGTCTAATCTTAGGCGCACCTGAACACCTGCAAGCACGATGCGGTGCTATGTGCGGCGCAGTGCGGTGCGATGATCCCGCGCGTGTTGATACAGGACCACCTGCGGTACACCTGCCCGCGCCGCCGCGCCAATTGCGAGCATTGCGGCAAGGAGTTCTCCGGCAGTGCGCTAGAGGTGAGTTAGAAAATCCTCAATAACTAAATTCTTGCACTTCTCTGTTATATGAAATAATTTAGTTTTGTTCAATTGTGTTTGATGATTATATGTTCTAAATTCATATAAAAATGTTCTGAAACACTCTTTAGAATTAACTTATTATTATTTGGTATTGGCGAACTTCAAGCAAATAAGATCACGTCAATCAATTTCAACGAAATTTATTGACACATATCGTTGACGTAAAATGTTGAATCAGATTTCAAAAACATCCCTTCTACGGTGGAATTATTAACGCATAGATATTCGCCCTGGATTCATTGAAATTCTGTACAACGTGCATAATCATTTTTATCAGAAGCTTATCATAAATCTACGCAAGTATTTGCTTATTGCGTGGAATGGCTCTCTGTGTACTGAAGGACGGTGTGCCTTTGAATGGTGAACAACCTTTGCTTTGAGGCCATTTCAAAGTGAAAATGTTAAGTAACATAAACATATGGAACTTAGGATAATCTTTAGAATTCCCTTATCAACTCCTTATGTATGCAAGTGGATAAATATTTGCTTATGTCACTATAAAGGGACGGTAGGACGTTTCGCCTTTGACTATTTAGACACTGTCACATTTTGAATGCCTTTAAGTTTCTCAAACCCGAGCGAACCATAGGCAATTGAAAGGGTGATGAGTTTGTTTTGTGTATTTCAGGAACATCAAGGGAATTGCGGTCATGAGCCGGTGTACTGCGAGAATAAGTGTGGCGCCAAAGTGCAGCGTCGCCACACACAACAGCATATTCAGCAGCACTGCAGCAAACGGCTCGTACCGTGCAGACATTGCGGACAGAGATACACACAGGTATGTACACTTGAATAATGGAATACCTACGTATTTTCTCGTGAAGGAAATTCTCATTCAAATTTTTATCACCAATTTATCGATGTAAAATTACTGAGCTGTATAAACTTGAATTGGTTACCCAAGAATCCAAAAGACCGTCGCCGTTGAAGTACTGCAACGATCGACGTCGTGTAGAAATAAACTTCAGTTAACGGACTATTGTATCGTTATTGAGGCATAAAGAGGATATAATCCAATCGGTATGCAGCGAATATTCCTGGTTTCTATTGTGAAGACGAACGAAACGACTGAAGTATGACATTTTAGTATTGAATTTATGGATAATTTAATATTTTCTTGAAATGCACCGTTAGGCTGAGCCATTGGTAGTAGATAAAATATAAATGTTTTTGATGAGCATAATGATGATCCTGCCGCATTGGTTGTAATTCCGTCTGCCGATTGGGGGGTACTGGGTTCGATTCCCGAGTCGGGCACTACTAATTTTTTCTAATCTAGATTTTCTAGTAGTGGCTCGGAGTCCGGATAAGTGCCCGATGTATGGCAATAGGCTTACCACCTATTACATTGTGGGACGTAAACGTAACTGGTGAAAAGTGGGAGTGTTCTACATTCCTCTGCCTACTTCTTCGGGGATTTTTTTTTATAATTATGATTGTGTGTTTAAAATTAAGGAACAAGCTGGTCAATTGAGAAACAATTGTTCATTTTCGTGTCTATGAACTGCGCTATTGTAGTGTTACGTAGGAAACTGATAGAGGTTTGGGACGCAGGACACGGTGGCGGCGCACGGGGCGCTGTGCGCGCGCGCGCCCGTGCCGTGCCCGCAGCGCTGCGCCGCCGCGCCCGCGCGCGACGAGCTGGACGCGCACCTGCGCGACCACTGCGCCGCCGGCAGCGTCTTCTGCACCTACCGCGACGCCGGCTGCAGGTTCAAGGTAACGTATTCTCCTCACTATTCAGTTGTAACGCGCCCAGAGTGTATGGAATTCAATATTACATAGCCACGGCAAGATCTTTATAATTTCATTGGCATGTATTATTTTGTTTTTAAAATGATATGACATACATACATATATTTTTCATCGTATCGTAATCAGTCATCAGACTTAATTGAATCAACTGTTTCCAGGGAACCAGACAAGCTCTGGAACGCCACACAGATGAGAGCTGCCAACAACACCTAGCTCTCGTGTCCTCACTGGCCACCCGCCAGGCGCGCCAGCTGGACTCGCTGCGCGCGGCTGTGGCCCGGCTTTCCATCAACTGTTCGGGCGCCCTCGTCTGGCGGATCACGGACTGGGCGGCCAAGATGGCTGAGGCTAAATGCAAGGATGGTGTCGAGCTTGTATCTCCTGCTTTCTATACCAGTCAATATGGATATAAGTTGCAGGTGCGTGTTGCGTGCAAGGCTTTTTGGTTAAATTTCTTTTTTACCTAACGAGCTATGTCACTCAGAGTCATATACAAATGCTTCAAATTCAGTTCTAAATTTTTAGGTTGGATGAGTTACCTTAATTTTTTATCTAATTTTAGGTTGGGTATTGAGCTAAGTAAAACACTCACGCAAATGAATTAAAATTAAACAAAGATCGTCCTTTAGGGAGCGCCAGTTAAATTTACGTTCTACTTTAAATGACAAACAGTAAAATATACATTAAATATAGAGCCATAAGAGAACTAAATTTATTACTTAGATAACTGCGACAGAAGATCAAATCCGGATCTTCTGACTGACCCAGTAGATGTTGGCTTATCGGTACATATGCATAACAATTAAGTTAAGGAGTGTGTAAAATGAAACCTATTTTTGTTTCCTATAAAACACTACTAGCTTATCCTAAATTATGCCAATTGAGATCTCTTGTTAGTAAACAGAGCGGGCATGGTTTATTTAGCCGTGATTAATCTCGGATGACTAACCTTACGCTACTACGAGGCAGAATTAGTAACGTTGACTCATTTGCAGTTAACTTGCCACTTGGTACATTCACTTGACAACTGAGAATAATTTTAGCAGATTCTATTTTAATCTTCTTTGTCGTTTACTTTATTGATCTGTCATCTTTAGAATTCGCTGTATTTTATCTCTTTATAAAAAAGTTATTGTACTGGTAGTTTATTATTGTCTTGACATCTTAGATATTAGCCATTTGTTTTGTAAATATAAACAATGTGTATTTAGTACTAAACTGAAATATATTTATAAAGTGACGTATGTATTTTGGATCGAATTTGGCAAGTCATTGTAAAAGTCAACTTTCATTTACGTTTGTCCAGGTCAAAATGAGTTTAAAAAGGAAATTTACAATTTAAAAACCATGTTGTCATTCACAAATCTCTTAATACTTGTTGACGTGTATGATCCACAAAAGCAACTAACAAAAACACTTTTGACACAGTTATATTCAAATTTATCTGACTTTCTTTTATTTGACACAAACTATTTGCGTAAACTTTTTATTGAATGCGGTGAGTAACGGATACTTAATTCTAGAAATGTTCACCGTCGCTTACGAAATCTTGCAATATCAGGAAGAGTTCTCGATGTATCCCTACAGTTGGAAAATAGGTACTTTATATATTTTTTAATGCGCCATATCATCACAATCGGAATACTTCATTAAGTCCATACTTTGTGAGTAGCAGTATCGTCACAAATACCAGTAAAATGTTATCAAAAATTAAGCTCAACAGTTCTTCCGAAAGTAAAAACCGAAATTCTGAATGTCTGAAATTGTACGAACAATACTGTCTTCTTCAGGCATCACTGTTCCTGAACGGCAACGGCGCCGGCGAGGCCACGCACATGTCGGTGTACATCAAGATCCTGCCGGGCGAGTACGACGCGCTGCTGCGCTGGCCCTTCGCGCACTCCGTGTCCTTCACGCTGTTCGACCAGAGCGCGTCGCCCGACCGCGCCTGCAACATCGTGGAGAGCTTCGTGCCCGACCCCACGTGGAAGAACTTCCAGCGGCCCTCCAAGGAGCCCGACGCGTTGGGCTTCGGCTTCCCCAGATTCGTCTCCCATGAGATGCTCAAGAAGAGAAACTTCGTCAAAGACGACGTCATGTTCCTTCGAGTGAAGGTGGACCCCAGCAAGATTGTAGCCGTTTAATACATCTAAGCCGTCGTTGAGCGCACAAAATGAAAAGTCACTGTTATTTAGTGTTAGATTATTTAAAAAAAGTCATAGGTGTAAGTTGTATATAGTCGGATCATAGGTTTTATGTAAGTTGATATAATTAATAATTTCTTTGACATAATTCCTAAAAAAATATTTATTTATCCAAAATATTATTCATTACAGATAAAAAAATTGACATTAACAATAATGTAGTCTAAAAACCACTCGTATTTTTTTCAATTTTGAATCTTTGGCCTTCTAAACTGCACTATTATTAGATATTCAAATGGTATCTTTTAACATTATGTATACCTAAGTAAGAATCTTAATGGTCTTAAATAATGTTGCCAAACACGTAAAATTGTCCTTTACAAAAAAACTACTATTAACGTAAACCTGTAAATATTAGTTACTAAATAGCGTGTACGCTAGATTGTTATCCTTTCACTAAAGATCTCTTGAGTTTCATTGCCGCCAGAAGTAAGTAGCGAAGTAAACATAGTTTCAAAGTATTGTATTTTCTATCACCTATCAAATAAGACGCATTATTGTTTATCTCTATATTTCGTTATTTGGTCTCTAATAAGTGCCATATATGTAAGGATATTCTTCCAATTAAAAACTACACACATTTTTATAGGACACTGCAAAAATTGTGTGTTAACCAGATGAAACATGTTCATATAGCATTTTTGTTGGCCTTCAAAACATATATAAAGGCGCTTTGAAAAATGCTTTGAACTTATTATAACAAAATAACTAATACAATTATCTTTGAGACGTGTTCGGCTTTGTTATATCGGCAGATCTTTGTACATAATATTCTTATATACATTATAATTTATCCAAAACAATTTTTTTTATAGTTTATTGTACATACAGACTGTCAAAGATCATATAATGGTATTATGTAAATAGTTAATTCACCTTATATAATAACTGTCTCGTATTTCTGTGTGTTAAATAAGCTGGAATTAGACCAAAGTGTTTTGATGACTTTGCGGAGAACCAATTGAAAATATTGTATAATTCTACCAGCAAAGTTATTCAACGTAAAATGAGTGAAAACGGCTCCGAGTCGTATGTAATTACTAATTATATATATTATATCTTATTACCGCCTTATGTAAGCGTTTCTTATATTATATACCTGTATATTAAAAAAGATATTTTGTCTATGATATTTTTCATCTCCAATACAGAGTATTGAGATTTTCCGTTGAATTGTAAATTTTGAAATGGTGACAATATTAATTTTTCCGCTGAATTCGTGTTTGCATTCGTTCTGGATCTCTCACAAACGCTCGCTTTAATTGTTTTAATCTCAACTGAAATGTAACATTCCAGAAAAATGTTGTTGTAAGACCGGTTCCAAATAAACCAATTATTTACGTATGTATCATCATGTAAAAAAGTAGTGTAGAGTTAGCGGTGCAAACAATTAATTTTCAACTTATTGTTAACGCTCGAAATTCGTAAGGGAGATTTCAAAGGGTTTTTTGTCATTTGATCTTAAGAACAAGACTGAATGTATTTTTCATACTGTTGTTAGATGAAACATTTAAAATGGCGCCGTTAACTGCCTTAGCTTAGGAGCTAGTTCATTATATGTTTGGTTTACATTGAACGTAACCTAAGATACTTATCACTTTTGATGATTGTACTAGGATGTGCACTAAATGTGACATGTAAACAAATCGTTAGTGTAATGTACAGTGATAGCTTTAAATTAGTTGTTTTGTCCTAGCTATCATTAATAATAACCATAGCTAAGTATTTTACGAGTACTCCTTTGTATAAGTACTTTATTTCTAACGAACATGAGACTAACAAATGAGTTAATAGTAGAGTAAGTAGTGTTTATGCCTTAATAAAGGATTTTGTACATGGTCTAAGTTTAAGACGGAAATATATTTTTTTTTCTAAAGAACTCTTCTTTCATTACATACAATCGAAATAACCCTGAAATAAAATCGCTAAGTATTTACTACAGATTAATAAGCAAAAATACGTATTAAATTATCATATAGAACAATAATTATCAAAACATTAAATGTAACATAATAATACACCTGCAATCCTTGAAAAGGTAGGCTATAGTACCCGCATTTCGCCAGTTATGTTGGCGTCCCACTCTGAAATAGGTTGTGGGCATGTGGACATTTTGAAACACGAGTCTCCTAGAAAATACTAAATTGCAAAAATCCAATTTGCCAAATCCACTCATAGACCTCCCGATCGTCAATTGCTCTTACAATTAAAAATGCATAACACACTGAAATGTTTTTATATCTATATAAACTGAAAATTCACATCATTCATTTCTTTACTAAATCCTGAAGGGATAAGCTTGCCCAAATAGAATACTATCAATTTTAAATCTACTGAATATAATTAAACTTTGAAATATAGGTATTTTGTATACATACAATACACATATCAATACAATAACTGTCAGTATCTAGATAACGCCATTATAAAATTTAGGTCACAATACCTTGACCCTTTAGATATGACATAACAATGAATAAATTCATGTTTCAATTTACTAAGTAAAAATCTATTCCATAAATTGTGATTCGGAGCACACTTAATAGAACAATAATTTTATTGAAACAATTAGTGTTCTGATAACGGCATACTGCAATTAAATTGTTGATTTGCTATCCGATGTTGTGCTAAATTCAAAAATATGCAACATGCTCTAGTAACACAATTCCTGTCATTTAACGATTGAATTTATTGCTTCGTTGTTCTGTCACGTTTAGGGTTGCCTACTGTTATGTACACGAAATAAAAAAAAACATTGTCCAATAACCCAGAACTTCAATACAGTTGATAAAAGAGGTGCATATAATTAAAAATATACTGTTGTACACATGAACTGTGATAACATAGCCCAATTATTTTGTAGCCCATATGAAGTCCACATTAATACAATAAATTACATATATGAAAATATCAACATTAATGACCAAAATGTGTATATACATATATCTATACTGGCCCGTTGGTGCAGTGGTTAGTGAACCTGACTGTTGCGCTGGGGGTCGTGAGTTCGATTCCCACCCAGAATAAATATTTTTGTGATGAGCACAAGTATTTGTTGTGTCTGGGTGTGAAAAATAAAAAAAAATGTCTATTAAAGTATATATATTTATATGTATATTATATGTAGTTTATCAGCCCTCTGGTTACCATACGACAAGCTCTCTTAACGTTTACTTTGGGATCAGATGGCCGTGTGTGATGTCCCGTGATATTATTATATTACTAATATTATAACTATCAATATCTATTTCACTACTGAACCGATTCCAATGAAATTTTGTAGATATGTATTGTTGGGTTCAACTTCAACAAGTTTTATCTCAATTAGAAACGTCAAATTTTTTAAATGAGAATTTAAGGTTTTTTTAAGTTTATCTTAAACAAACCTTAAATTCTTTTAAATAAGAACATAATAAAGGGTACAATTGACTTTTAAGTTCTATAAGTTTTCAAAAGATGGCATTAAGAATAACACTATTAACCTAACAGAATCGTATTTTTACGTTGAGTAAGTATTCAACAGATAGCGCTGTTTTTTAGATTCGAATATTTTATTCATGCTATTTTAAATGAATTCAAGGTAAATCTACATGCATATATAAAACTTATATAATGTTCAGTAATTTTTAGGCGGTATGAAGTTCCGTTGTTCTCTCCAATGAATTTAGACTAGTCCCTAAACTTGCCTAACATAGCATATGAGTTCATGAAGGAACAATATTTTGGCAGTTACATGCTTCACAGCCATAGGGCACACATTTTACAGTTTAAAAGAGAGACATTCTAAATGTGGCTACTTGTGTGTTACTAGCTTATAATAATCCCTTACTCATATAATGTCAAACATTTACTGTTTTGAAAGTAGTTATATTTTATAGTTGTGGATGCAACTCCTACTCATACTAGACTCCAACTTCTTCATTTAATAAACAAAAATGTATGAATAACTTTAATACATAGTTTTTTGTATGACTGTTCTTTGCCAGAAATAGAAGCAGTGCCACTGCTCTTCCAAAATCCTTACTCTCTTTATAATTTCTTCTAATTTTTAAACATGCAAAGATGGAACTCTCTTTATGTTTCCACTGCTGGACAACGGTTTTTATCTTAACTATGGGAGACTTAAAAATACCTCTTACATACATTAACTATATTTAATGTCACTATATATAAATTATTTTATTTAATACCATGACAAAACACCTATAAATTCATTTTCTTCTTTTTCTGCTTAAATATTTATTAACATTAAGAGAGCAAAATTTTTAACAGTACCTATTTTACAATACAGCTTGCTAGTTTTAATATATTTAAAATGAGGCTTTGAAATACGTAACTAAATAGAACCTAGATGTGAGGAAAAGCTTAAAAAAAATTAGATAGATTTTTTAAAATCATATTAGAAAATATCTAGTATTACTCTTTCAGAAAGGTAAACAATACATATAGGCATAGATGTTGGTAACATATGCAAATCAATACAAGATTCAGACTATTAATTATAATAATTAACATTAACTTAATTTCAGTGTAGGATATTGGCAAGAAATGAATAGAGAAAAATTCCCCTGCATTCCATATCCTCCTCGTTAATTATCATATTATGTGATCTTAAAAAAAAAAAAAATTTTTTTTTTTAAGATTCTTAACTATTCTGAGAGTTCCCAGATTGCGAGTAGGAAGAGCTATTTAAGGTGGATGGTCCAGTCTTTTTTGTCATCTGTAAATTATGAAAAAATAACATAATTATTATACAATAAAACAAAACAGAGCACCATACCTAAGGTACATAAAGGAGTGTACCTATATCTACACTCCATTACCTACCATTTTGGGACTTAGCCTATGATCATACATTGGGCACACATCCAGACCCCAAGGTACTACTAGAAATTTCTAGTTATAAAAAATTAATAGTAACTGAATTGAATCCAGGATCTCTAAATCAGCTGTCACACTTGCGACCACTCAACCAATAAAGCAGTATATGATTACAACTTATTATAGAATGTTTTAAACAAACTTAAATACCTGTTTAACCTTTTAAAAATAACAATTGATGGCTATGCACCAGGTGAAACCACCTGCCTGAAACGGACTGCCTGCCTAACTTCCTCACAAAGAACTTCTCTTCCTCCACCTGTGGCAGCTTGCTACTAACATTTCTAATCACCGACCACACTGTTAGTTAACTTAACAGATTGCTTGCTATGTGCAACCATATCAGGATTACAAGTTAGCAATGATGAGCAATATCATTGCTAAATGACTGAAGGACAGAATTGTGACATTTGATGATTGCCAATTTTACGATTGCCTTAAATTACATAGCTTAAAGAAACAATAGAAAAAGAAATTAAAATGTTATTTTGTTTCCAGTGTCTCTTTCACTCCTAAACATAACCTTGAACGTACTGCTTTGCATACCACCGTAGCAAGTATGTGGAAAGGGTTTTTGACCATTGATCATGTTTTTCATGAAAATTACACCCTTGACACTTTAGAATAATCAATGTTTTGTCTTACCATTTTTATCTTATACAGCTCATCCATTGCAGCTGGTAACAATGGTTTAACAGAATTAATCTCCATCATGGTCAAATGATCCAATCTACCATAATGGCCACCAGACTTCATCATGGCATCCATGGATGTTCGGAGCTTAGACATACGGATGTCCCAAATGTCTTTTATTATAGTTTTGATTTCAGCTGCCCTGGGGACATCTTCTGCAGCTGATCCAAGGATGAGTTTAGCTTCCACCATGAAATGCTCATTTGGCATTTTTGTAAAGAATCTGGAGTAATATTAATCTTATAAAATTATATCTTATTTGGTTATTGATTACAGTATTGGTTAAGAACCTACAGTAAGGGAAATGTTGGATTGTAACATTAAGTTATATAATACTGTGCTATGATAACCAAACATCTGAGCAATATTTGTAAATATTTCATAACCATTTATATAAATTATTTCACTTCCAGACATAGAATCAGTTTATGAACATCAGCACCTATGTTCATCATACAAATTTTTGTGATCGGTTGGAATCAGACCCAGACATTAAATAAACTTTGCATAAATAAAATATATTTTAGAGTGCAAGTTATGCAGCACAGATGTGTTATAGTGCTTCCCTTCTTTTCATTTCCATCAGAAAGATATATAATATCCCTTTACGGAATGTCTTGAATTTTCATTAGTAATAAGTTAAGCCTGTATAAAATTATCTTTTGTTTTAAATTATACAGAATGTAACCCTTTTTTACTTGGCAACACTATTTTTATGATAATTGCATGGTTTACTATACCGTGAACGTTTTTCTTCCTCTTTGATGTTTTCTAATACATCCATATCCATCCAATCTGGAGGCACAATTCTACATTTCTGTTTTTGTTTTAGAGACACAGCTAACCACAAAGGCACATTCATAGGTAACCCAGCTCGAAATGGTCCAAATTCACCGCAAATTAAATATATTTTATCATAAGTGAAGTTTGGAATAATACTGACTATTCTATTCTCTCCTATAAATTCAATTTCGTAAGGATCCATTATGCTACTTGAAGATTGCGTTAAAAAAATTATATGTTTTTATATAAAATACAATAAAACATGTATTTCTTTCTTAAAACTTTCTTTGTTTAGAGTAAACTGCATAAAACCGAATAAGAATAATATACCAGGATCATAAAAGTTCTAACAAAAATTAAATAATCAAACTATCGAAATTGCGCGGGAAATATATTGTCAATGTCATGTCATGTCACATTTTGTCAAAGGAAATATTGTCATTTTCACTCCACTCAGTACCTACAATCGTTCAAGAGTATAAAGTGTAACCTACTTATGTGAAAAATATTTTTGTTTGGTAATAGTCTCACAAAAATAGAAAAACTTAAAAACACTATAAAAACAAATGTTTATGTTGAAAATATGAGAACAACATTACAAATTTTTGTATTACAGAGCCATCTGTACAGTTCACACTAAAATGTTTCTTTTTATTTGATCGAGAATAATAATTATGCTTTGATCTTAAGAACGAGTAGGGCATAATATCTTTAGTGTAATATTTGACTTAAAGATGGCGACGCCTTGTCTAAAATAATTAGTTATTGAAGTTGACATTTGAAACAAAACAATAAAAATTTTAATTTAAAGTAACTTTTGTATCTTGTAACTGAAGTGTTTTCCATATGTTACTTAACAATCACATTGGATTAAGAAATGTAAAGTAAGTAGGACTTGGAAGATTTGGCAAGTGCTGAGAACATAAAAAAAAATTGATGCCAGCTCGATCGATACAAATCGCTTTGGCAAAGTGCAAACTCCTAATTACAAGCAGTAAATTAGGGCGCCCGGTTGACAATGTCTCAGACGGCTGATATTTATGGGAGGCCGACGCCCGGTTGGGTCCGACTTTTGTCTCCCTCCGTCTTCGTCATTTTGGTATATGTTCCTGTTAGAGCTGGTAAACTATTCGAATAACCAAATTAAGATACTTTGGAACTAACATGATTAACTAGTATGGAATCGTTACTGATATCCATATAATTTATCATATAAATGTGTATAATATATGATTGTGTTCTACGGAAATCTTTATTTTCAGTATTATTAATCAATTGAACTGGTGCTTACTTTTTTCTCACTACACTAATAAACCACCATACCACTACACTAAATAGGCAGAGAAATGTAGTAAATTCCCATGTATCACTAGATTCACTAGTTACGTTTAAGTCCCGTTATGGTTAACCACCTATTTGGGGTCAGCCTATTGCCATACACCGGTAACAAATCCATAGTCCGAGTCATTACTAAAAATTTCAACTAGAATGTCTAACTCAGAAAAATCTAATTGTACCCGGCCCGGGAACCGAACCCCGGGGCCTTTCGATCTCTAGTCGCGCTTATAACCACTTCCAAACGAGGTTGTCAGATAATCGTGACAATCTAATTTAAATAATAAATATGTAAAACTCCCATTTCGAATAAAAGAACGTCTAGTGTAAACTTAAATTACTGTTCTACCCTCAGCGAAAAAAAAAATTGTCTTCGCTTACGCAAACACATCTCGTTCGAATATCTTTCTTCTTAAATCTGCATACAAATTTCTCGAGATCGCGTGCAAATTCACTGAGTCATTTAAAAGCCATTCCGTTTCTAGAGAAAAGGCCTTTTTGCCCATAAATATGTCGTGGACTGACATTACGTTACGTGATGCGACATCTAGCAACAAATAGAATAATTAGCGTTCTAGTTACGCCACTACTAAGTAGATGGCGTTGCTTGTCTCTCCAAATTAGTAAAACTTTGCTTAAATCCATTTTGAATATACACACTCAAAGATTTAAACACAATCAATTTTACCTGACTAATGTCGTAAGTCAACTTTATTACAATTTACAGTTTAAAAGGGGTAAGTCGCGGATGGTGGGGTTTGAAATATTGTAATGGGTGTCAAAAATTAATTGCTGAGCAACTTCGTCGGTGTCGATGAGCTATCGCGTCGAACTCCGCTCATTCGACGTGCATGGTTACGTTTTAATGGTTAATTTTATTACGAATGTGCGATCGCGCGGCACCGTAATATTACTCATAGGAATACGACTCAGCAGAAGAATATAACGCTTTTGAAATATTTCATTGCTGTTACACTGATATTTTTGATTTATCAAAGGCAGAATTAAAAAAACATAATGATCAGATCATTATTACGATTCCTAAGGATTTCTTTCCTTTTAGGATCACAATATTTTAGGGCTAAATATGAATCGAGAAAAAAACTTGTACTTAAAATTATTTAATATAATAGACATATTTAATAAATTATCAGTATGTAATTTAACAGCATATTACGAAACATACGTCTATGACTTAGGTTAAGAAATATACATATTTCGTTCGTTTTTTTTTTCAATGTTAAAAATTTTAAGGTGCTTTCTAACTTTTGAATGTATCAATTAAACATAAATATTGCAGTTTAAAGTATGTAGGCTAACTTTAGATTGAAGTGTAACGGAAACTAAATTTTCAGATTTTTTTCATGTATAATATCCTACCTTTGAACCTTGCACCGCTGCAAAATATTATGTATTTATTTAATTTAAATAGATTTATATACAATAATACTTACAACCTTATTCATTTATTTTTTAAATAAGTACCTATTCATTTATAGTAATAACATAAATAATTTTTTTCATTTTATTTTAAAGACGACATAAAAGAGGGTAAAAAGGTGAGTAGAAAATAAAAGTCATTGTGTCTCATTATTAAATAATATAACAGTAGTTTCAATCGCTATAGCAAACGAATTCAATGATGGTATCCAACGGACATTCTGGAAGATTCTTGAATGCGCTGGAATGTTCTATTATGCTACAAATTTCTCACCGTGGAAAGAGTGATATCTTAAATCTCGTATATAGGAGTAAATAGTCTTCATTTACTAACTGATATAACCACCTGTCAAATCCAAGAAAGCTTTCACTTTGTACGACATCATTAAAGTGTATGATATACTCGTACCTTTCAACGTACTAAAATTACTATAATATTTCACTATTACAGCACACTAAAACTTAATTATACATCGGGTAACACCTTCTAGGGCTGCCAACACATCGTTTTCCAGTCATTAGCCATCCTAAATCTACATAGAAACGGATCGCCGTTAAATCTCGTCACACGATCGGTTAGTTTACGATAACGCGCAGTTACGCCGTAACAACGACAACGTTTGTCGTTGTTTATGAAGGGCCGCGTCGTTAAAAGGATGATTAACGTCGTTAAAGATATCGGGATTGTGCAGGATAGGGTAGTTATGATTTATTTAATGTTTAGGTTAGACTTTAATATGGTGCGTTAAATGAAAGTGATTTTATATGAAATTGCAAGCGAAGGGTAAATTCAGAATGGTTAACTGTAATGATCTGAAGGTTTGAAAACGTCTACTACTTGAAAGAATCTTTAAGACAATCACTAATAACTGTATACATTAATATAAAAGTAGAATTTAATGCATGACTAATATAAATATTTACAAATGTTTTTTTTTTATTTTACATTATTGATAAATTTGTGTTATTAAAGTCATAACCGTATAATCATTGTCCGCAGCAGACCATCTGGCTTCTAGACTTACCAAGTAACTGCCTTCATGGGTCTCCCCAGGAATGTCTTAGGAGATGCAGAAAGCAGAGTGAAGCGGAAAGAACTGGTACAAACCGCTACTTATTGCATTCTGACAACCGACCGTTTAGAATGAAGATGCAAACCAAAAAAGAACGCCTCTTTCAAAAGTTTCAAATTCATTATTGATTTTTTCAAAATTTGTTTAATTACTCCTGTTACATCGTTACGTCACCTGACATATTATTCACAGGGTAGGTAGGAAGCATGAATCCATTTAAGTACTGTGTATTTGAATATAACACGGATAAACATTTGAAATATTAATTAAAAATAAAACTACATTACTGTTCTTAAGTGTTCGTAATGAGTTGTTATCGGAAGAAACCCCGCTAATTACTCTCGTGGCACTTATGGCTAACGTGGATAATTTGCCCACAAGCCCGCTGATAAGTCTAGGCAGGCCCAAAGTTTTGTGGCTAGCAATAAAAATCAGGAATCTTAAACCTGTACTGATTATGCCTTATTTAAACCATAGGAATTGCTTGTTAGCTCTTGCCACTAATTAAAATAAAATATGATGTCTATGATTTTTGCGGTACCTATACATTTTTTCCCTATTTAATTTTGTTTCGAAGTTTTGAATCGTGATCAGTTGCAGTTTCGTTTAAATCTATTTATCCTGCAATCTTCAATAAAAAAAAAGTAACTTCACGCCTGTAATCCCCGAAGAGGTAGGCAGAGG
>DWFO01001163.1:0-16718 GCA_018246595.1 Mimoniades nurscia nurscia | reverse complement strand
GATCTCGAGTTATAAGTGTTGTAACAAACCCGACTTTGTTTTATATATATAAGATTTCGACAAACTAAACTAATATCATCATGAGCATCATCGTCCCTATTATCCCTCCCCTGTTGAACTCCTTTCAGTATGCGAACGGTTAAGGTCAGACGCGGGCACTTCACACAATGTAAAAGGAAACTAATCTGTAACTTCTGACATCATAACACATATTACATGGTTTGAAAACAAAAATATCTTCTGTTTATAAGATTTTTTTATGGCAAATGTTTTATTTGTTTCTCCAGTTGTTTTTTGGAACCGAGCGTCTTATATTCACGGGTTTGAATTGGAGTTTTACAAGAATCGATATTAGGCCCACTGGTATTCCTCCTTAAGGAATATAATTCTTTATTATATGTTTGGTTATAATAACACATCTAATGTAATAGGTACTATAACTTTGTACACACAAAATCAAAACATAATAAGACTGTCTTGTTGGTCGTGTCGCTTGCAAGCGCGACTGCTGAACGAGAGATAGGTGCTGGAATTAAATTACGGGTCGGGCACTAATGAATTTTTCAAACTTAATTTGCTAATAGTAGCTCGGAGTCTGCACAGCCCGGGGTGCGACAATACACTCACCACCTATTGCATAGTGGGATGTAAAATGATGAAACGGTGGAGTGTACTACATTCCTGTTACGTGTGTACCTACTGTTACGTGAAAACATTATAAGATGAAATAGATTTTGCGCGATAACGGCTTTAAAACTGATACTTTTTTTTGTATCATTGTAAACTTTTTGATTTGACTTACGTACATATGTATTACATACCTTGTAGGTGCTGGCATATCTGTCATCGGTAGCTTGAACACTGCTCTCTCGATAATTTCTACCCAAGGGCTTCTCGATACACTCTTCTGTGGCACATTGTTTGTGTCGGGATCCATAGTTGACGGAAAAATTATTAGGCACTTGATTTGGAACCGGATGGGGCGCTTAAACATAAAGGTTCATAATTTTTTTTTGTTTAAACATTATAACTAATTTTTTCAACCAAGGAAAGTCTGATTTTACGAGTATATCGATAGCGATACAGCCAAACTTAAATAAGGAACGTGACATATTAAAACAAATCACAAACATAACTATACGTCTGATGTTACATAATAATGTACATTGATATTTCCTCTCGTTACCTTTATTTTACCTTAGAATTGTCATAATAAACATCAATGTTTTTATCGTTCCTCTGTTAGACAAGGATCTCCGTTCAGAATGATTCAGAACGGTTTCGATCATAGATTGCCACGCTGGCTGAATCCTGATTAGCAGACCTCACATGTAAATATACAGATGTCCGTAAAAAATATTTATGTGAACACTAAATCAAATATGTTACCAGCTTCAGGCATTAAAGTATATTGTCTCTCGCCGTCTAAGAGGGTCACGGTCAGCTTCGAGTCACGCAGACCTTGCACCACCGCTACCATGCCTCCATTTCCCGCCATCCTTACAAATCACATGGACGGTATGTGCTGTAACATGAAGCAAATACTTGACAACTTTCCGTTGCAACGAATCCTAATAATTTTATTAATAGTCGGGCCAAATTAAACCTTACGTAAGTAGAAAATAGCCACCCGATACGACGATATCTATAATTTTTCGGTATCCATGTCAATAAGCAACACAATTTAAAACCCGATTTAAAATGGACGAAATGTTCATCCTTTTTCGACAAGACCGTAAAGTGAGTGATATTTGGCACTTGGTGCTCTCTGACTACGCAGTATGGGACTTGATGTGACGTTATCATAATAAAAAGTTTAAAATTCGATGCTTTATAAATGTAGCAAGACACGGTTACCGAATGGTGTAAAATGTTATATTATAGGTACTAGTAGTGGCGTTCGACCTCACATTCATTTTCATTAACCGGAACGTTGAATAACAGCAATCGGGCCGGGAACAGCCCTGCCAGACCTCAACGTGGGGAAACGGCCTGTAACAGAATGAATGAATGAATATGAATGTAACTCAAGTCCACTAACTTTGTAAGTTGTAACTAATGCATTTTTCATATCTACAAATAATACAGCGACATCTGTTGGTGGTTTATTAACAATTTATAAATTAAAAGGAAAAAAATAACGCTTAATATTCCATAATATTAATGTGTACAGATAGAGCAACTGAAGTAAATTACTTACATTTCACACTTAAAATAAATGAATTGAGGTAGGTACTTAACAAGAAATTTGAATTTAACTGAAATTTTTACTTCTTAGACTGTCAAATAATAATTATCAAATCTGACATTTTTATAATTCTTCTATATTTCATATACAAAAAAGTTTTGCTAGACGAATTAGATTAGACTGTTTTCTTTAACAAATTATCAAATGTTCAAACTGAACAGATATTTATATAATATTTTTAGCATCAGACCCCTTTGTGTGTTATTTTTTTTGTTATACATAACAAACAGTAGGCTGAATCACACTCCGCACTGCCATATCTGGAAAACTGCAAAAAAACTACTCGCGACGCCATGACAGGTCACGTGATGTAAATTTTTGTTGGGCATGCGCGATCAAAGAATATTTTCTGAGTAATTTTGAAACGAAGAGAATTGCTCTGCGAAGAAAATACAAATTAATATCGTCAATTGTGTTGCTGCATCAATTATAATTGTTAATCGGAAGTGTTAGTGTGTTCCTTTAAACCCAGGTTCAGTGTTTTCGAATAGGTGGTGTCTAGTGGTAGTGATTATTAATTTTGCATTGAATCACAAAGCCTGTGGTGCTTTTGGTGCTGATTGGTAATGATGTGAAAAATTCGAGATAAAATCAAAGTGCAACTGAATACAACATTCTAAGAAACGCGACTATTTGTGGCGAATATTCGAACCAATGTCATTAATTTTGTAAAGTCGTGTCCGTACATGCGAAGAATAAAAATGACAATTTTTACTCGATTTTAACTCTTCTCAAAATTGCTAAGTAATAATTTCGTTGGTTAATAAGCCAATTTTGATTATTTTACGTGAAAACTGTGTGTAGGCATATATTTTGCTTTGCATCCTCTGTTGGCCTTATATGATGACATCATGCAGTCCGTAGGTACATAAACAATATATAGCAGTGTCGTGTTGTGACGGGCCCCGGTTTTGCGAATAGGGGTTAAGGCCTGGACCTTGCGTTTTGTACGTAAATAATTCAATACATCCGTTTTTTTTACTCTCTGCATCACATTCTGGTGATATTTCTGCAGTTAGATTGGATGGAATCCCCACAGCCATACCTACGTCTTCTGCATAATAGCAAATACTTAATTTTAGGCCTTTTACCCGCCCATCCGCACCAAATGGCAAATTTTTGACCACCAGAGTTAAAGGTTAATAATGGTGTGTTTTTACGTAGCGTCAAGTATTTTTAAAACATCAACAAACGTACAGACTTAATATATTTAATTGAATTTTAGTCTAATCATTCTCCTAGATGTTCACTTGGTGAAGATGTGATTTGTAATTTTCCTTAACTGCAGTGTTATCCTACTACTGACTCATATCTGAGGAGTTATATACATTTCTTTGTATACCAAGGCAATAAATTTTTTAAGACATGACCAGTATCATCACCTGACACTGCATAGTTTTCATTCTAATTCCATTTGTAGCATTTATTAGTTGACATTTATTAGTGTTACTTATTAATGTTATAACACTAATTATACAATGACCATATTAGATTGCACACTCAGAGAATATGATGATTAACTCTAAGATGTGTGTTTCCCTGTGATGTTTTCTTTTACCTTTACTATAAGTGGCTTTTAATGTTTTTTTTTCTTGTATAGGATTGTATCACTGCTTGTAGCCCTAACATTCTCATTCTGAGAGGAAACCCTTGTTCCAACAGTGGAACGATAAAAGGGTCAGGAAGAGAAAGGCTTGTATATCTGTATGGTGAGGAAGGCTGAATTCTCCATTACTGGGCTGTCATTACTTTCAATACATGGCTCCCTGCCACTACTATAACTTTATTGTTTAGTATATGCAACATCAGTGCCAACATTACTTCACACACAATCCAACCACTAACAACAAGCAATGTGTCCTTGGACTTTTTTCAAAATAAAATACTTTCACAAGGCACTCCAATAGTATGTCACTGAGCTCCATTTTCAGTTCTATCACTTTGCATATATTGTCACTCTACTTAATTTGACAGCTTAGCTACATTTCTCAAAGTGTGATCCCGCAACACATCTACTTCACTCTACTTAAGCTTGGTAACTAGATTATGTTAAAAATTTGGATTGGATCACTTTGTTTAAAATAAATGTGCAATAAGTTTTTTGCTATAGCTTTCTTTAGACCTGAACATCACATGTTATGAAATAAACAAAGATTATAAAATATTGTTTATAACCACATACATAATTTAGGTTTTACCATTAAAAAAATGTAGTAATGGATTTCAATTAAGCTTGTCACTATAATGACTAAGTCACCACTCTGTGCTCATTAAGTTAATTGACTGACAGTTATATGAAGCACACAAGTTGCAACTACAATATAAAGGTTAATAGAAGTTAGTCAGAGAGAAAGTCATAAATGTCCACAGAGTGCTTGTAATGTCTTTTAATATGCATCTTATTACTTATCAAACATGTGTAATGCTTTAAACTTGATCTAGATATTTCTTTTTTTAAGTTATAAGCAGTGTTAGCCTAATGGTTTAAAATTATGCCTAAATTAATCCCTATGCCAGTAAAATGGATAGTACACTACCTACCAATTTTTCTAAATTAAATATCATTTGGTGTAATTGCACTCTTGCAACCAATTAACTACTAGGCATTCAAATAATGATGACCGTAGTTCCACCTTCCTCCCTTAAGTCTGGCTGAACAAAAGAGCCCAGAAGAGATAAACAAGTGCTTAGCTGTACCAGTTAAATAGTTGGCTATCACCTAAATATGCATTACTTTATTGCCTTATGAATCATACCATGTAGGTGGCAAGTGGAAGTTAAAACTGAGCTCAGCTGGTTTTATTATATTTGTTCATAAGATAAAAGAAGTATTATCTAATAATATATAGTCTAGATAGCATAACTAAGGAAATTTCAATCATAAAACCAGTTTTTTAAATTAAATTAATTACTATGCTATTATTATGCTGAAAATTGTTTTTTTCACATTTCCAGAAGCCATCCTTTTAGAGCATTTTCTAACAGCATTCTATAAAGTGGCAAGTGTTTAACCTGAAACCAAAGTTGTGTCTATTTCCATGTTGATACTGATGCCTTTAGTATTGATCAATGATATTTGTGTCCCAAGAAGAGTTTTCAATAGAATACTTTGTTAGATCTTTTTTTTTTAATTTTACAATTAGTGTGACTGCTTGTTGAAAGGTCCTGAGTTTAAATCCTCGGCTGGTCACATCCATGTCTTTCTTTGATAAGCATTTCTTATCATCCACCATAATCTCCTGAAGACAGCCATTTAACAAATATTACAAAACTTAATTAAATCTTTAAACATTTTCTGGTTAGGCAGAAATAAAAGTATTCTTGAAGACCAGTGTACATAAATGAAGAGTGTGATAAATGTAGAAATGACCAGATGTGGTCCAATTCAGATTCAAATGTAATTTATTTAAAATTAGTTTCTTAAAATACTTCTTGTATGGCAAAATGAGACTACCAAGTCTGTCAGGACAGGTGTAGTTGAGACATTTGGCACTTGGTACTCTCTGTCTGATAACATAAATCAGGCATAATTTAGTTCAGAGGGTAGTATGGGTGCTACTGTTATCTTATCTATAATCTCTGCTAAATTGTTGCAAATACCTTTGTAATATCAGTACTTACAGAGTTATGTGACTGATAGCTGAATGCTGTAATTTTGTTTTTTAGATATGATGTCCTCAAGGTGTGACAAATTGGGTAACGAGCAAAATCTATTTACGGTAATTCGTTTAGCCCCACTGCTCCCGTATTATTGAAATTGTCTGCAGCATGTTACAATGTTTAACAAAATGCATGGTTGCTGTCTCATAAATTAAATTACCCAAAATTCAGTATTGCATAATCCATATAGAATATTCCATAATCACAGTTTAAGGTGCAGTCAGAGAGCACTGAGTACCAAATATCTGTATCCTTACAGAAACATGCTTCTTCTACGTTCATATCTCAGTTCATAAACACACTACTGTGACAGACATGTAACTCATCTCTCAGTCAGCATTTTATAACAATACAAACAACTTGATAAATAGCCAAATACCCTGAAAGTGAGATGTTCAAAGCTTAACCACTAAATAATTAACACACACTAACTAAACCATTAATTTTATCACAATGGAAGATATAACACCTTAAAATACATGTATAACATTTTATTAAACGGGTCCTATAGCGATAGTTCCCTATTTTTTAACCTCGTACTCTCTGTACTTCATGAGAAAAAGTTTCCAGTGACATTGCAAGCATTCAAATCATTATATGCACAAACCATTCTGTAGAGACACCAATAAACACATCAAGATCAAATTTCAAGAGAAAGTTTATCCACAACTAACAGTAACAGCTAATGAGAATTTCTCACGGTTATAACAATGATTAACTGAGCATCATTATGAGACACATGAGAAAAATTACATTGAAATGAATGTTTTAACATAATCATTAATTGGAAGAGGCAAAAGCACTCCGCTTATCATCTGTTAACTATCGAGTTAGGTTAACCAAATCTGCCATTTTGAGAGAGGGGTATATTTTGGATGTAGACTTGAACAAATGAGCTCAGTATGTGCTGACTGAATGACCAAGCTATCACACAACATACACATATACAGAATGAGGTGATGTCATGTGTCCAGAGCAGAATTGTAGTGTTATCAGCTTCATTTTATATAAACTGAACTGACCTCACTGTCAAGGAGAGTGGGTCTTACCTCATTTATTCACACCACACTGTCTTCATATTTTACTTTATCTTGACTATAATCAAGTGTTCACTTTCCTTAATAAATTTATATAAACAATACATATAAAGCTGCTCCTTAATTTCCTTTTGCATTATGACTGTTAATGATGGCAAGCTCAAAGTCAAATAAATGAGAGAAAAGGTCTTTATCTACTTATACTCATACACATTGTGCTCTCTGTCTACTCTGTAAGCGATGTTGCGTGTTGATATATTAGTAGTAATAATGTTCTTGAGAATACAATTAATGTTGTAAAGAAATAACAAACAATTTAAAAAACATGATTAACTCTGTATAGTAAACTTGCTGATGTTCTGTGTATGGGGAGAGACCCAGATGTAACAAATAAACCCCGCCTGAAACAGTAATTGAACACATCTTCTAAATTGTTTTCTACAGAGCTTTCAGTACATCCACAATAAATATATGTTGTTTACTTGTCTAAACTAATCCAATAGTGATTATAGTAGTAATATCAAAATTGTAATGAGAATCTTCACACATCTCATTGATACCAAAGTGAGCCAGAAAATAGATTGTTTTTTGGTAATCAGATGGTAGTAGTATAAAGTTTGCAAGTTTTCTTAACTATGTATATTCAAAGCAGGAATATATTAGTGCTTTAGAATTCAACTTTTATTTTTGATGATGAATTATCATACACTGATGATGCATCATACATTGGTAAAAGAAGGCATATCCTGAGAACCCACACACCATGGAGTTCTCTACAATGTACTCTAAGGTGTGTGAAGTCTGCCGATGTCCATTAGTGTCTCCATGACAAATTATGGATGGTGTTGCCAATGGTGGTAAAATAGAAGCATTCAATATTTGAATATTGCATCACATACATGTACTTCCTATTAAATGAGGGTTTTACTTTATACTCTAGAAACTCTAACTCTTATCTACTAATGTAAATTATTTGTAAATATGAACATCATCAACAATTTTATTGTTTCCGTGTTGTTTGCAATAGCTGTAGTTGGGTGTAGTGGACCTAGATAAAGTTGATCTATATTTAATTTATGTTAATGCTCTATTAGATACATATAAGAACCTTGTGCCTATAAAATATGCCCCCATTAAGATAACTCAAGCATTTCATTGCAATATTACTTGTACTTAATGATAATAAAAACAAGCTAATATTTTTTTTTACTTTAGTAATGGTTTGAGATTAGATCACAACATAGCCTGATTTCAAACCTGGATTATATCTAAATGTCACCTACCTATGTATATGACTCTTATTCCTAGATGTGACAGGCTGGTACATCATGGTTGACAACCCTTGTTTTGTTCCACTGGTGGACATAGGGTTCTTTTCAGAATGAGTTTGGTTAAGGCTAAAGTCTTCTCTGCTGGCATAGTGCAGTTTACCTAATTTTTAGAAGCATATGTTAAAACATTTGTGGGATTGTGTGATTTTATGTTGTAATAAACCAAGATACTTGTTATTGAACTCAAGTTTGCTAATATATTTAAATGCAGAAGTCCACTAAGGTTGGCGTATGGGCGGCGCGCTCCTGGCCTCTGCTTTAGGAGGTTTCCAAATGTCTATAAATTCCCCTTATAAAATCCTAAATAAGCCTTTGTAAATATATGTGGTGGTTTGAAGTTGGAGGTCTGTAGATTAATTAATGCCACCTGTGTTTATATCTCGAATTTCTCACAAAATTTTATTTTATTTTGCACCCCTGTAGAAGTCGCTGGTGAGCAGCCATGTGATTATTGGTGTGCTGGGCTTGTTGTGTTCAGTGCATGTGCCGCCAGGTGCTGTGTGCAATGAGAGTTACATGGATTCGGACATTTTGTGAAGTGACAAACGTGGATTGTTATAAGTTTGCACTCAACAACTTGCTATAAACGGTGAGTGAACTATCATACATTGTGAACATGTTTTTAGCTTTTGGGAATTGACAATGGTAGATGTTGCGAGTCTCCATTGCAGTGATGATCTGAAAGCTGGAGCCACTGTAGTGTAAGATTGGAGATATGATTTCATATGGATTATTTATTCTCAGAACAGACTGTCAGACTGCCTCGTTTGTCAAACCTTTTGGCCTTTAAGATTAATCATTATCCGATCGACACACTAGTAACAATTTTATTAGATTACATGCAACTGTTAAGCAATACTGACTGCCTCGTTGGTCGTGTTGGTTGCGAGTGCGACTGCCGATCGGGAGGTCTTGGATTCGATTCTCGGGTCGGGCACTACAAAAATTTTCTAATTTAGATTTTCTAGTAGCGGCTCGGAGTCTGGATATGTACCAGGTGTATGGCAATAGGCGCACCACCTATTCCATAGTGGGACCTAAACGTAACTGGTGAAACGTGGGACTGTTATACATTCCTCTGCCTACCTCTTCGGTGATTATAGGTTCAGTTCGGTGATTATAGCAGTCAAATTCAGAGATTCCAACATGAAAAGATATGGCAAATAAGTATAACCACGACCTGGAAATGGTTAAAATTACTAGTATCTTAAACCTGAGAATATGATCCTTTAATATAGCCTACGAAATGCATTGCTCCACCTTAGTATGTCTTGTGACATATGTAATAGATATAATTGAAACATAGGTAAAAATAGCATTAAGCAGATGTAAGAATTAAGTGATCTATTCACTATTAAGAATTAGACATAGATCTTGTGTCGCTTGTCCCCAGATGGCGCACTACCCACAACCGGCTACGTTAGAAGCCGCACTGCCACTACTCCTGAAGCCGGACCCTCGGCTCCGGCAGCAGCTGGGCGAGCGGCTCGGCCAGCTAGTTCGTCGAGACGATGTGCCACATGATATTGCCGGACCGTTGGTGGACGCTCTTGTCACATGGTTGAATGCTGGTAATTTTAAGGTAAGACATGCGTCATCATTCGATTACTTTTCGAGTTGCACCTCCCGTACCCGACATTGAGAACTTAATAATTCGTATAAATTCGTAACGATACATTACAAAGTGCTCCTAAAAATGGACTGAAGGGCTAAAACTGGGGACGGGGGCGATATGATTCATGTTGTTTCCGAGAAGGCGTCGATATGCAGTTTTTCATTTACGGCTCCCGCGTCGCTTCACAGAGATACATACTGAAGTCATTACCCCACGTTGTGTTCAGCTTTTGGATCTGTGGATTAGTGTCGATTTGATGAACCTCATTTACTTGCACTACTGTTATGGTGGTGTGTGGCTCAGTGCTGGCGTGTTTGTGTCCCTCTAAAGAACCAATTGGATCCGTTACACAAGTACAGTTACACAAGTAACAGTACTTGTGTAACTGTACTTGTGTAATTACGTACCTGACCACCTGACCAATCGTATTGACGACACCGAAATATTATATTTAACCCTCTGCAATCATTGGCGTCTCCTTGGAGGCTGCTTATTGCACATGTGTCTATCCAACAGCACCATGTTTCTCTAAATCAATAATATCTTCAATGTATGAGATGAGATAAGTATATCGGCGCTCGTTGGAGCGAGCCCCGATGTATCATACACAGTCTGATTCTTACGCTATTACTCGCCCGACACGCCCCATTGCTCGTAGGTGGACTATTCTCAAATTGATTATAATTATCGCACGATATAAAAATTTTGTAGGTACTTATTTGACACTTATCGTAAGTAAGCGGTTTTTTTTTCTTCAAAAAGTTGCAGTTTAAAAGGGAATGTGCGTTTTAAGCTTAATAATTTTGTCATCTGATGTAACGGTGAAGTAAAAAAACCCCGTGAATTGTGAATCGTATTTTATAAAGAAAGCGATGAATATAGAAGAAGTATGTGAAGTCTGTAATGGCACAGACAGATGGCACATGATGCTCACTGCCCCCCGCCCAAGACACCCAACGTGAAGGTATAATAATAATAAATAGATTCATCATCGACCTATTGCAGTCCGCTACTAGACACAGTCCTCCATTGTGGGGCTACGCCCATAACCCGCACACTCGGCATGCATTAGATTCGACTAGTCGGATAGCTTGCGGAGGTGGCCGTGCGCTTCGATTAACGTGCCGCGTCGAGTGTAAAAGCGAAATATCGAACGCTTTATAAATAGTCCGCCATCCCGCTAGATCTAGCACGGCCAGATGAATGTCAGTTCCTGTCCGCCTTTAACAGTGCACGCTCGACTCTCATACTAGAATGATACACATGTACTTGTTTCAATATTAACACGATGTTATAAGACGTGTACTGGCAGCGACGTGGAGATATTTGCGTTTCGATTGATTTACTTTGAAGTGATATGTGTTCGTTACTTTTAAATATTAGAATAGCTGTTAGAAGTGATTCGAACACAAGGCAGTAGTTAGAGAGTGGGTTGCGTTTTTATGTTGTAGTAGTGCGTCGGTACGTCAAGTGGTACCCGTATATGTACGTTATGTCTAGTGATTATTGAACCGGGGGTCGTGGGTTCGATTCCTAGTACAAATATTTGTATGATGTGCAGAAGTGTTTGTACTGTGTCTGGTATCAAAAAATATCTGTATAAGTAGGCATATATTAATAAGTACGTATACATGTAGTCTATTGGTGTGCTTGCCGAAGCACACGCTCTCTTGAAGCGCACTTTGGTATCCGCCGATCGTCCACGGAAATGTCTCAGATATCATATTATTCTTGTTGTACCTACGCATGACTTTCGCCTGTGGCCTGTCGGTGAGTAACGCTGTTCCACGTAAAGCCTTCGCCGACGCGCCTCGCGCGCATCCGGCTGCGGGCTCGAAGCTCGGACAAGCGAAAGCGACGTGGTCCAATGGTGTCAGCTGCGAGACAGTTTTATGGTGCGAGTGTAGCTAGAGACACTGTGATTCAGGATTGAATTGAAAAGTTTGTTGTTATTGTAGAGGCTCAAGTAGGCTGTAGTCAAATATCTCTATCTTCATAGACCTAACGCACGACTTCCACAAGAAAAGTGGGAAAGTTTAGTGGAGGCATAAACGAAGCTTTGACTCTCTCCAAGTAAAGTCTGGCTGCTTGAAATTCCAATGCTTGTTTAAAAAAACTCAAGTCCAAGGCGACGTTAATGTCCTGCTGGGCGTGCTGCACGGGCGATCGTGGCCAAATATGACCACTGAACGTGTGCGTCGGGTTAATTTAAGTTAGAAATGTGACTATGGTAGTAGACTGCAATATGATTAGAACGTTTCCTAAACTCGAGCCGCCGCTACTTACGTGGCCTTGACATTCAGCGGAATGTCGATGCTTGATATTTTGCCATGTTCGATGTACGTAGCGCACGTCAGCTCTCAGCATACAGGTATTTGACACTCGGTGCCCTCTGCCCGCCCCGTGAGGGACCGGGCGTGTCGTATAATGATAGCAATTAACAGGAATACTCCTCACATTATCTCGTTAAAGGCTGGTTGATCCTTAATTTAATGTTCTTTTTTTCAAACTGTTCTTAGTAAATGGCTCACTGTCCGAGTTAAGGTTCGAGTCGAGGTTACGCAGAGGCTAATTAAAGACTAATAGCGTAGTGATTAAAAAACTTAACTGTTAGCGCGGGGCGTTTGGGTTCGATCGTCCTCCAAATATCTGTGCGAAGAGCACGTGAATTTATTGTGTATGAATGTAAATTAACCTACATATGTTTATGGTCCTGTGTATTCGGAAATTGTATACGCGCAGTGTACCTCATATCGTTTAGTAACTATAGCACAAGCTGTGTCTAGTTTAGGACCGTATCAACCCAAACACCAAGGTTTCTTAACATAAACCTGTTTACCAAAGAAATGTGCGTTCTAGGATTGTTCGTGTCACATCCTGTAAGGACGCAGGGCCGCGTCGCGAGGACACCCGCGCGCCTCGGACTCCTTCGTAATGTTCTCTACGCCGCGTGGAGACTGCTGAGCCGGGGAGAGCCGCGTCCAACGATAAAATGATATATTATGTATTTGGCTGTTTCAGGTGGCCCAAAATGGTCTGGAAGTGCTCGCGGCTCTGGCGGAGCGCATGGGACCAGAGTTCTCACACTACGTGCCTACGGTGTTGCCGCATGTAATCGACAGGTAGGAGAGTGCCGCGGGCTAGGCAGTAGGTACTAGGCACCGAGCACCCAGCGAGCTATTCCCGTCACACACCGCACTGAGCCGGCCGCCGGCACCGGGGACCTACGTTCACTTTAAATTCGAGCCAAATGATTGTGGTTTGACCACGAGGGTCCGTCCCATGTGTACGCGCTGGAAAATTTAAATATACACACTTAATGGTATGTACGTGTGTATGTACGTCTATCCACTGTCTGGTAACCGTAGCGTTGGCAATATATTAGCATAATATATTAGGTGAACAATTGAGTACAGTTCCTTACAGCACACTCAGACGTCAACGATAGAATAAGATGCATTGTAATGACGATACATGTTATATTCTACAGGAAAATCGTTACATTATATTGTTTCCGGTTCATTTTAATACAAGCAATGAGAAAAATGTAGGTAGTCATGTAGATCCAAAATTATAAGTGGGTGTGCGGGTGGACGTTTGCTCCCCGCCTCTGTCCTATCCGTCGTGACAACTTAGCATAGGACTTAGGGGTGGTTTTGTATTAACACGGGAGGAGTACCAGGAGAGCCTTGAATGTAGAAGAATAGAAGTACATTCCCCGCATTGCGAACACGTTAAATCGCTGTAGGTATTAGCAGCGGTTTAATATTATGCCGGTGACGAGAGTAGGGAGTGGGTACGGGAAGTCGCATCGTCATCTTCAGTCCAACAGCGCCGCGCCTCGCCTCGCCGCGTCGTGCGCTCACATCTGGATTTATGACCTCTAGTGTTTTCATATGCCTATAACCGGCAGAAGTTGTGTTATCCACCTCACTATGGTGATGCAATAACGAGGTACCGACCGACGATCGACGGGAGGGGAAGCACAATCCTCGCCAGTGCCAAGTTGCTTTCTGCGCGTTGTACGCGTTCACTCAATGATGGAAATGTAGGTACAGTTGTTTGTTAACTAGCCCCATACGTGTGTCGTATTTAGTATTGTCTCGCTTGACTCATGCGCGCCGTCCGAATAGGGATCTGCGTCGATTGTCAATGAGCGCTTGATACTTTTTAATATTGTCCGAGAAGTTTTCATGGATAACTTATTTAGCTTACCCAAGTAATAATAAATACTTGTGACTTTTCTGCCACCTACTCCCAAACTAGGATAAATCAATGGGATAGTAACCAGACCCTCGATAAATGATATATATTTCTAAATAGGTATGTATTTGCTATAAATAGATAGATATGAGGCCGCGCAGATGCAATTATTCATAATAACTTGTAATCGCCACGCTTTATCACAAGTAGTGTAACGGGGTGTGCGCGCGCAGGCTCGCGGACACGAAGGAGGGCGTGCGCGTAGCGGCGCGCTCGTGCGTGTGCGCGCTGGGCGACGTGCGCGCCACCGCGCCGCGCGCGCTGCTGGCGCGCCTGGCGCCCGCGCTGCACCACAAGGCGGCGCACGCGCGCGAGGAGGCGCTGCGCTGCGTGGCCGCGCTGCTGCACTCGTGAGTAGCGCGCCGGGCGAGCCGCCGCGGGTGCGCGTGGCGGTGGTGGCTAACGGGCGCGGGCGGTGCGCAGGCACGGCGCGGCCGAGCTGCAGCTGCGCGCCGCCGTGCCGGCGCTGGCGGCGCTGGTGGCGGACCCCAGCGGCGCCGTGCGCGACGCCGCCGTGCAGCTGCTGGTCGACGTGTACCGCCACGTCGGTACGTACCGCGCCCTACTGACCCTCACTTGTACTCTGGAATGTAGCAAAAGACTTTTCACTTGCCGCAAATTTCTTAAATGTGACAAAACGAAAAATGTGTATTGATTGTTATAACTAGTACAATAAAGTTAGTCTCATTTAAAGCAGAGCGACTTCCTATTATAAATAAGATATGTTCCCCTTTAATTGTTTCTTCTATCGAACATATAAAAAGATATGCAGATGTGAAGCGGTAGAATAGGTTACTGGACTACCCCTGTAAATAGCAGACTCATATTACCAGTACTTCGAAATTATAAATGATTTCGTTAATGCTACAAATACTACTAGTTTCTTTCTAAATAAAGATTCGTCCTTCACAAGGTCACTCGCGACCTATACGGGTATTAATAATTTCTATAATGACGATGTAACTCTATGCTCTTGTTCTTATTTCTGACAGGCGAAAGACTGAGACAAGACTTGAAGAAGAAGGAGCTGGTAGCGGGCCCCAAGCTGGCGCTCCTGGAGCAGAAGTTCGACGAGGCGCGCGAGGCGGGCCTGCTGCTGCCCTCTGGTGACTACATATATTATGATGACCTAATGCAAAAATAAAAACAATACACAAATATGTAATAAATGCGTCGTTGAGTGGAAAACGAATATGGAACTTGCTATGCTTATTTCTAAAGAAATGTGTTTCGTCATCAACAATGATCGACTTGTGTCCCCTCCTGTAATGTTTAAGTGATTTCAGCCATAGTCCCCGCGGCGGGAGCGGCTCGGTGCGGTGTACGGAGAGGTGTACGTAGTGAGTGTCGAACATTAAACGTTGTGTCGGCGTGGCGTTACAGCGACGCAGGGCGCGGACGAGCCGGACTTCGTGTCGCGCGGCGCCAAGCGCGCCATGAGCATCCCCACGGCGGCGCGCGCGCGCGACGGCGACGGCTCGGGCGCCGCCACGCCAGGTAGCGCATTGCTGGTGTTAAAAATATTACTCTATATGTATAAATAATATTGTTATTGAACCTTCAAATCGCTGAAAATATCTGTCCAAATTAATTTAATGTAATCGTCCGAAGTTCAAACTGTAGATTAGTACATGTAACAGTTTCCGTCACTTTACTAACTGGTATCTTTTCTCTCTTTCTTACCATGTGCATCGTGGATCATCGGTAATGTTCGACAATCATCTTCGCTCACTAATTAACCACAAAACACCGATTATCATAATTAACAATAAACGATCCATATATTTGAATAACTTAAAAATTTAATTTTTTTTGTGCAAATCACATCTTTATATTACCTTTGTTTACATACATTATCTATTGAGTCATTACTTGATCTTGCTCCATCCTTTAATAATTTGATCGATTATAACTAATTGAGTCTCGTCCATTTAATTTCGCTAATTTTCTTCTATAATCTTTAACACTATAAATTCATTGGCATTTACTTATATCTAAATAAAATTGAACATTAATTTGTTTTTGGAACTAAATCGATTACATTTGGATACAACTATACAAACACTCACAAAAACACACTACACGAACCGATTACACGGCGCCCCGACACCGCAGCGAGCGAAGCGCCCAAGCGCACGCTGCCCGGACTGTACGGCGTGCCCTCCGCCGGACGGAAGCCGCCGCCGCCCGCCAAGCTCAACAGCGCCGCGAGCGGTAAGTGTGCGCGGCGGCCGGCGGGGCCTGCGACGGCTGAACACCGACGCGCGGACTAAGTAGAAGGAGCAGGCGTTCATTTAATGTCATGCATTCGTCGATAGTACAACGGCGGGGACACATTTGGCGTTCGGTAGCTAATACGTCAAACGTGCACCGGCCGTCCGGGCGGAGGAGCTCGCGGCTCGGCTCGGGCGGCGGCAGTGGCGAGGCGGGACTTGTGACTCGGCAGTGTCGAGCGCGACGTGGTCGGCGGGCGGCGGCGGCGCGGGCGGCGGCGGCGCGGCGGGCGGCGGCGGCGCGCGCGGCGCGGGCGGCGCGTACAGCGGCGCGCCGTAGTAGTACCCGTC
>DWFO01001162.1:0-16722 GCA_018246595.1 Mimoniades nurscia nurscia | reverse complement strand
ACTTAAAAGTAACTGGTGAAACATGGGAATGTTCTACATTCCTCTGCCTACCTCTTCGGGGATTACAGGCGTGAAGTAATTTTATTTTATAAAAACCTATTAGCTTTCATAAGTCTTGAGAGGCTTAATTTTCAAATGTTTACATGATTTTAAATTAAAGCTAATAATTTTTCTTAAATTAGTATAAATTAAGTAACATTTAGTCACAGTTTTAAACCATATATTACTGTGTTATGGGGCTCTTCCATTGGATATTGTAAATGGCTTATAAATTCTACAAGTCACTATACTTACTTTTATATTTACATTATTTCAGGAAATCACAATACAATGTGGCTGTGTACCTGTGTCGGTCTCATATTGGGTATTGCAGTGGTTGTTTTGGACTACACTTTGACAACAAAACCTACATTAACTGTGAGTATACATAAAAATAAATATATGTTGTATGTAGTCAGAACTTATACATACCTGCTTATAATTTTAAAAAATCTCTTTGAGCTTTTTTATTATGTTTTCATCCCAAATAATTTCAGGCCAGTTACATATTTTTATCTAATTAATCATTAAAATAGTTCAATGAAAAAAGGTGTTCACAGCATCCTTCAACTACTGCTTGCTTGTTTGCTGGGTTCATAAATACATGTTCCTAAAAAATTCAAGGGTATTGACTGTCTTGTTGGTAGTGTTTACAAATGCATTTGCTGATCGAAATGTCTTGGGTTCAATACTCAGATGGGTATGGTATTGGGGATTTCTAACTTAACGTTCCTCGTAGTAGGTTAGTCTGGATTTGTGCCCAGTATATAGCAATACACTCACCTCCTATTCCATTATGGGAATATGAGAATGTACTACATTCCTCTTACCTACCTCTTCGGGAATTACAGGCTGATGTTACATTATTTTCTAGTTAATATTTGTCAGTTTAAGTGAATTAAGTATTGGTTAATAACCATTCCAATTGTTGCCTCTTATGTACCACACCATTCAGACTGAAACAATTTGTTTTTATGGTAATCATAGTAGTAGTAGTCATAATGCAGTTTTTGAACCATTTATTTTATTTGTTGTGCTTTTTTTGTTAAATTTTGATTATAATATTGACTGCCTAGTTTCTCGTGTTGGTTGCAAGTGTGACTGCCAATTACGAGGTCCTGGGTTCAATTCCCAGATCACACACTATAATATTTTACTAGTGTAAATTTTCTAGTAGTGGCCTGGAGTCTGGATATGTGCCTGGTGTGTGGCAATAGGCTCCCCACCTATTTCATAGTGGGATATACACATAACTGGTGAAATGTAGGAGTGTTCTGCATTCCTCTGCCTACCTCTTCAAGGATTATAGGTGTGATGTTACGTGTTATGTGTGAATTATAATAAAGTGCCTCTGAAATGAGTGGTGTAACTAAATACCTCTGAAGTCAGTGGCCTAACTAAAGACTCTAAAGTCTGTGGTGTCACTAAATAGTTTAAGGCTCGTGGTGCAGATATCAGATAGGGAATCATCATCATCAGCCCATCTCAGTCCACTGTTGGACATAGGCCCCCCCAAAGAGCGCCAGCGCGCCCTGTATTTTAGGGATCATTCTCAATGAAAAAAAAATCAACCAACACTATAGTTTCTTGTTGAGAAATCAACACAAAGAGTACCTCCAAATTCAATTACAATTTGATGAGTTTCTGGTAACTTTTAATTTAAAGATCATATTGGACTCTAATTACAATTTTCATTTCCCTACCTTAGTTTTCTGCTGAGTTTATGGGCCTAGGGGGATTTTGCCTCCTAGTCTCCCTATTTGTATGCCAATGTCTGAAGTAACATTGTTTTTGTTTGTTTAATTATTATGCATTTTTTCCCTATGTTTCGTAACATTTAAAATATAACTTGTCATTTTGATAAGCTATTATACAAATTTTTATATTTCAGAATCCCTTAGCTATGGTGGCATTTTCTATAGCTCTGGCAGGTGTAGGATGGGCTATTGGTAAAACAGCGTCATTGATGAACACATGGAGTGCTGGAAAGTCCCTACAGCCACCAGAAGATTTAGGTAAGAGTGAAGAATTTGACATTTTTAACACCAAGAGTCACTATAATGACCACATAATATTAGCCACATAAGTCAGGTTTAAGTACTAAACAAGTTACAATCTGAATTTTGTATCCTATTGTTCTTTTATTAGGTAGGTTTTACGAAGTAAATAGAGAGCACCTAGTGTCTTATATTTCTGTCCTTACAAACCTATGCTTCTTACATCTACTCCATAGGAAAGGGCCTCATAATATAAAAAAAATGTTGTTTAACACAGATGCTATAATTTTTACTATATTATTTATTGTTTCAGCTGGAAATGTTAATTCAGAGAAAGAAAGTGTGATACCGGAAAAAAAACCCAAATATAGTAAAGCTCAAGCAAGGCAAAGGTTTAAGCAAGGGAAATTATAGTTCAATAGGTTTTCGTGTTTATATTGGATTGTAATTTGTATTACAATCTGGTAAGGTTTAGGGTTGCTTAATAAGTGTGATTTCCTTGTTTTATTTTTGGATATTCATATTTTCTTCTTCCTATGTACAAAAATCTGTCACCTTATTCATAAAAACTCAATAGTAAGTAGGTCAATGGGTTTTTAATTGGTCATATTTAAAATGTATATTAAATATAAAGTATTAAACTGGGAGGAATGCAATATATCCATATAATTATTGAAATCATATTCCAAATAGACATTTTTAAATAACTTAGAGAATTAAGAATGTAACAGAATACAATAATATTATTGTTATAGATTTAACTATATAAAAGGAGATAAAAGACATGCTGACACCTGATTTGTTACAATCATTATAGCTGAATTTATTAACAGCAATGTTCTTATATTTGTCCCTATTTTTATTCAATTTTTGACATATTTTTATGCAGTGGGATAAAATACTTCCAAACTATTATTGTGTTTATCATGTTGATTGCCAAAAGACTATTCAAACAATAATGTAAAACTAGCAAAGTTAAAATAGTTCTTTGTTTTTAGTATTTTTACCTTGTTAATATTTGGAGAATAAAACCTTTATTAAATTTGGTACTACTTTATTAACCTTATGTAAATGTAATTCAAAATTTCATTATTAGTAATATATACTTTTGAATATATTTGTTGGTTGTACATCTTAAACCTAAAATATGTTCAACATAATGTATGGATTTTAAAAAATATGTATATTGATTACTATACATTTACTACTAGATATTAAAATATACAATGTGCTAACACTTACAGGATATTATCCGTCAAACGTCGAACCATCCAATATCACTAAACCCTGGTGACTATGATTACATGACAATTGTCTTAAACATGAGTAAATTTAATGAGTAATGTGATACCTAATATTATAATAACTATGGAAATTCACATAATTTCACTAGATTCCAGCATTATTATATTAGTAAGTTTTAACAGTAATACTCTAAAGTTTAATTACCTACCTAAAATATTACATGGTAATATTTAATTATAATAACAAAAGGAAATAATGTGACAAAATGCAACGATATTCTAAGAATTGCACCTATAATATAACCACAATATAAGGTAACAAACATTTATGAGGATTAAACAATACTTAAGTATAATGCAACACAGTATACAACAAATACTTCATGGATGGTTTGAACATGGGAAAATGCTTTATATCCACCATAATTATTATCATATTATGTTGTATATATCCATGGTACTTCCAAGAACGGGAACAGATTTTGCCATTTGATTAAATTAAAACATTAGGGGAAAGTTATGTATACACATTAACTCTTTACTCTGTTGAAATGTATTGCACAACAATAATATTGGATTAGGTGCTGAATAATTGTTGTTTATCATAATCATGTGAAATATCTATTTGTCTACTCAGTTTGCGCATATAATTTTTGAACGTTCGTTTATAATATGCCAAATAGGACAACTTTTGTAAATTTGCGCCATATTGTCCGATACTACTAAATATTTAAACATCACTTTTTAATACATTTGGACTGTCATTAATCATTTTCGATCAAAATTCATTTTAATCACTGTCCGAAATGGCCTTCTTTCGCCGTTTTGCTTGTTTAGGCTTTACAATTTCTTCTTCCTGAAATTAAATAAATCCATTGTCTATAAATACAATCAAGTTATAAATAGGAAAAAATATAGCTATACATTTTTGCCATTCTAACATTTTTATCAAAATTTTAAACATTCATTAGAAATATCTGGACATTTTTTAAACACTAAGAGAAACTGTAAGGAAACATGAGGAATGTTCAGATATTCATTAGTAATATCAGTATATAGGTACCTTTACAAGAATGTAATTGAATACTCCTTTGTTTGTTCTTTACTTTCGGTAATTATTGTATTATATCTGTTACGAATGGATGGATTTCATGATTACAAAGCACTAGTTTTGGCTGGTTTTTTCATATGTATAGTATTAAGACTAAGTCACTGTATAATTGGAAAATCACGAACGCGTACCAACATCATTGGGTCATCATATTAATATTATAAAAATATTGGATTTCAGAGTGTTTAACACTAAGTTAAAGTAATCAAATCAGACATTAAATGTATGTATGTTGGTTGTTATATGTATAATTTTACGTGAAGGTATACATAATAAAAAAGCTTGTTGGCGTTGTTGGATAAATTGTTCTACTTAAATTTATTGTTTTATCTGCTCAATAGTTGAAGAATTAAATGCGACTTATACATTATAATTTTTAATTTTTGCATTTCATTCCATATATTATAAATTAATAGTTACAAATATATATTATGAGTAGCAGGTAGTAGGTAGGTATTCATGTATTCGGTAACAATATGTAAATATAACAAATATTTGACACTAAGTTAATGAAGCCTAAATTCATTATTTTCTTTTTAACGTGAATTAAACACGATCTTGGTTTTGATTTATTTTCCTTCGTTTATTACTTTTGCAGGATACTTAATATACATAATTGTCATTATTCAACTGACATTGTACAGTTATTTTGTTATTTAAAAAAAGTCGTGTGCAATGACTCACCTCACTGTCTTCATTGGACGAATGTAAATTTTGATTGATAGGAAGAGAATTTGAAACAATTTTTCGAGCTCTTCTTGATATTGGCAGTTCGTCCTCCCATGCTAAAGAAAATAGGTCACTATACTGTCTCTGGAAAAAAATAAAACATACATGTTTGTTAAATAATAACGTGATAATACTTCCCTGATAACCATTGTTATATTGGTGAAGACTTTGCTTTGCAGAGTAATACATTTAGGAATGAAGACCCGCAGACAACAAGACATAGCAAATTGATAAGAGTATTTTATTATTAATTTAATTAATGCATTACTAAATATTAAAATATAACAGTAAAGTTTTTCTCTCATGAACATTCTTTTTTTAAGTTAAATAATTTTTTTTTATTATCTAGTTATTGTATTAGTTTCTTAAACAAACACTGTTTCATATAAAGTTCATTATAAATATAAGAATTAATGTAACACAAACAATTACTTGGAGTTCAAAATGCAAAGAAATATGTGTGTCCCTTATAATTTAGCCACCTACTGTAATTGTATTATCCTTGATTTTCTCAAATATAATACAAATTAAAAATAATTATTCAGTTTGGTTCGTAATTAATCATCCGTTCAGTTCATAATTAATAATTCCGATTATTAAAACTCAATTGCATTCAAATGAATTTAGCATTGTATTAAGTGATCGCTACTTTAAAAAATTCGTTTCTTGTTGTTTTACTGAATCATATCAATGTATGTATGTTAAGATTTTTGCTATCCCATCTTCATCATCCACTGGAACATATATAATTTTTAAATCTCACCCTTAAGCTATCACTACTATTGGATTGTGACTGCTGTAATGCTTTCTGCATGCATTCCATATTAAAAATTGACATGTCATCCTGTTCCACACAGCACACTCGTATTTGCTCTAAATGACCGAGGACCTGAAATTATAGGAAATTACAATTTTTTATAACTATAAGAATTATTTTCGCATTATATGTTCATGCATATGAAATGAAAAGAAACGTTTCGCGGCGAATTCGTCCTTTCTGGACAGGGTCTAAGTCTTTTTTACCTACTATAAAAATATGATTACCTTGTAAGCAAAAGAATTCATATGCTAGGAAAACGACCAGCAATCAAAACATTTGTGCCCACTGTTGTTTACTAACGGTGTTTAATGGTATGTTACCATACACTTTATGAGTATGTTGTTATTTCCATTAAAAATATACTAAAATATGATTTACTCACTGATTCAGCAGATGGCGGGGCGTTAGGTGGGATAGTGTGCTTTCCAGGGCGTTTTCTTTTATTTGGACTGGTTCCCGGGTATCGTGTACTTAGCAAAACGGCGAGAAGGTCACCAACTTTATCCTCATAATCTTGACACCAATACATTATAGTGGATACCACAAATGTATCTTCCTCGTCAACTGTTCTACAGAACATTTGTCGTAAGACATCTGCAGTAGGTCTTTCCTGTTTCAACATCAACAACACTGATGTCAAAGCTTCTGAATTCTGTTTGAATGATAGTTTTGGAATTATAGGCAAAACATCTTCTACAGAAATATCATGTGCAGTAAGAAGTTGCCAAAGGCAATATTGCTCAAATGTTTCCCAGTCAAGACTTGCTGAAAGCATTGTTATGATATCATCTGATTTGAACATCATCAAGTTGCCCTGCAGTGTGAGACATACCAAACGCTGCATTTGCCATGAATCTAAGGTGGACACAATTATGTGTAATAGATCAATGTGATTTTGAGCCTGATCTTTGAACTCCCGATAAACATCAGGAATTAACCATCCAAGAAGATAAGCACTACGATCCATACATCTTGCAAAGTCGTACGCTAAGCTATCTGAGACTTTCAAATGTAAGAAATTACAATACTCTTTATAAACTTCTGCTTTGTATTTCACATTTCTCCTTTTGACGCCATCGCGTTCGGCGCGCCTTTCGCGTTCATAACAAATTTTCAAATAGAATAGTATAGAATATCCAGCACAATCTACCGAGTTCTGTGTTCGAAATTCTTTTAAGATCTCTAATACTAATTTATGTTTTGTGTCATCTTCTGTGCTAGTGAGGGCACTGATCAAAGCAAATATTGGTGCATTTAAGATGACTTCAATTTCTGAAGCCGTAGGACTACGGCTGATTTTTAAGGGACCTAAATCTTGCTGTATTGCAGCAAATATATCTGCTAGGACATTTGGTGCTGGTATGGGATTTGAACATGCAGTTAGCAAAGCGTTAGCTGCAGCAAACGATCGTTCATCTAGAAGTGTTTCAGCATAAGGGCGCAGAACTAATGGAAATGCAGCAGCTAATTCAGGGCGTTCACGTGCACGCACTTCAGACAGAGGTAAATCGTCATCATCTGTGTCTTCAGCAACATTTGCAGTAACCTCTTCTTCATCATCTGAAAATGCAGGTTCATCTGGTCCAACTCGAGGTAAGTCTTCAATACCTTCATCTCGAATACCAGATGCCTCACCGTTACCATTGGTACAAAATTCTTTGAATGTCTCTCTCACAGTTGTACGTAATTCACGGTCAAGCTTTGGAGAATCAAAAAGAGGTTGCAGGTTAGGCAGCACTCTTTTCTCAATTATTTGCTGAAGTGAATTAAATATACCTTGCCTAACTTTGTCAGCAAAAGGTGGATAGAAGTGTGGAATGATTCTGCATAAAAAGTCCAGTAGGGTGGCGGTTACTGCAGGATGGGATCTCATTGAATGGTGCATTACTAATATTGCTGGTTCAATATTCATAATGTTATCTTTGTCAGGTTCGTAAAACAACCAATCATAAAATAGAGCCAGTTTTGCATTAGATGCTGCTACATTTGATGTGCAAGTAGTTAAAAGCCATCCAATGACTGCCCATCGGGGTATGATGTCAGAACATAGCAATTCATTTGTGGGATGTATCACTCCGACAATAAATCTAATCATATCACTTCGAAGACTTTGAGATTCTGGAGTAGCTAGATACTGCCTTTGAAACCATTCTTGATACTTTTTGTGATGACCAAACCTAACTTGAGATGTTAAAAAAACTAATTTCCTTTCCATATCTGGGGTGAGCCTTGATTGTAAATATCTTCGAGATGTCCTAGTCTGAAGAAGTTGCAGGACATTAGTGAATGTTGGAGACAATGATTTTGGGTTCATTAAAATATCCTGCCAAAGTTGATTGAATTCTGGTATGCGAGCAACATTTTGTAATAATCTTACTAAATCTCTCCCTAATGTTAAAACTTCTGTAAAATGCTCTCTTATCAAAGCTATTACAAAATTAACTTCTTTCTGTCGTAAAGGCATAAGTTGTGGTATATTGTGATCTTCTATCAACCTTAAATATGTATATACTACCATACATACAAGAACAGGATATTTGTCTAGCCACATGCGGCTGTCTATATATATGTCCAAAAGAGATTCAACTAGGAATATATTTTTGGGTGTTATATCGCCGCCAGAAGCATAACGCATTAGATTCCAACATACACTATCCACTCCAGTGACAGCATTCCTTATCATCTCCTTAAGCAACCACAGTAACTGGTTCCTGGTAGTGTCATGAAATTTTAAATACCTTTCCAAAATTAGATTAGACAAATTATTCAGCACACAGGTTAATCCATCCCTGGTGATCAGAGTTAGGTCTCTATAGCATTTGGTTGCATTGTGTGGTTCTGTGAGTATAGACATTAACATCCCCAAAGAAACATCTTCATGATTTTTACAAACTGCATTATTAAGAGCATCGTGTGCTTCTTTTTCACTACAGTCAGCCACTAACGATTGAAAAAAGGTATAAGCTCTTTCATATCTCTGAAAAATTAATACAATATGTTAGAAAATACAAATTTCGTAATCAAATACCCTAAATATTTGAATATGCGCGGTACAAATCAGCAGCGCCCCTAACGATCAAATTGAATAACTAAGAATTGTCATGGCCGACTAATCTAGTCTTTGTTTAATAATGCGATTTTGTGCACAGTACCTCTTCAATTTCGTCCTTGTTTTCTATGGCGGTAACCACAAAAAGCTTAGGCGAATTAGCCTTAGACTGTTCCATTATTTAATATTTTTTAAACTATTTATTTTAATAAAAACCTTGTAGAGATCGCCTGCATGGCTATCGTTGGCAAAATACATACACATACATAAGCAATACCAACAGCAATACAAACACAGATAAAATATGTAGTGTGCTATATATACATCAAACTCTAATGAGCATGATGTACTTCAAATTGATGGTAAATGTGTGAGTAAAAAGACGTTGCCAGATAATATAATGAATTTTAGTTTTGTGTTTTATTTTTTTTACCTTATTTTATAAACAATGACAGTTGCTCAAAATTGCTGTATTTTCAAATAATGATCTAAATTATGAATGATGTACTTATGTTGGAATGTAAAGACTGTGCTTAGGCTTTTCTGTTAGAATTAGCAGTTACTTAAAATAAGAGCCATTAACTATTTTGTTTTTATAAAATTTGGGTTCGGATATTTTTCATTTCTAAAATATATAATTTGAATACTTTAACTATTTTCATCGTTCTTTAAGACATAATGTACTATGTTTGTGTTTAAATATTTACGTATGAACTAACATTAAACATGTCATACATTATGCACGTGATAGCACTGAGCTGAACTGAACTTAAAGTCATTTTTCGTTCAGCGTTATAGAAATAGAAATACATGAGTTCATATTCAATGCTAGGAACGGCAAATTTGAGGATATTGGGTTTCAAATTATCGATATACATGGCTCATTTATATTTTTAGTTTTCTCTCTATTCTTAACGATCTTACAGCTTACTGTTATGCGAGTATTCCGAAATTGTCTATGTTATCTTCTACACAATCCTACATTTTCAATCTTATATTATCTATGCTCATTAGTTTAGCGTGGCGTCGCCATTTTGTATAGCATAATAATTTGATTGGAATTATTGTGTTGTGTTCAATGATATTATTTTAACATTGTTGAATATTTATTTGTGGGATTATCAGTATTTATTGTGAAAGTAATTTATTTTAAAAGGTATGCGCATTGGTAATTCGCTTAAGTTTGCAGTTTAAGAACATTAAGTGTTTTACCGGCGTAAGTACTGTTTTTGGTTTATTATACGGTTTTGTTGAACGTTTTCGGCGAATGTAGGCATATGAAAGTTTTGTTTCATAAATATTAACTTCTTGGGTTATTTCAGTGATATTATGATGGATAATCAGCGAGAGAAGGAGCGTGACCGTTCAAGGCGGGGCGATAGGCCTTCGCGGTTTTCCGACGCTACTCGTGACCGTTCTGGAGATCGCGATCGTTCGGAAAGCAAACGAATTTTTGTTTCTAATATACCATACGAATATCGTTGGACGGAGCTGAAAGATTTATTCAAAGAGAAGGTGAGCGTTCTTATTCGTTTTTCATAACTGATTAAACATAATTCTTGCTCCGCTGGTTGAAGCTTTCATATATATTAACGTATGTTTACATGCGCTAATTCTATTGCTCATTATCGTAAGCCTTTATTTATAATTATCTTGTTATCTACCAGAAAAAGAAGCGTTTCTTTAGCATGGATTGGCTCGTTTGTTGTGTTGGTTGCAAGCGCGACTGTCTATCAGTAGGTTCTGGTATTATTGGGTTTTTCTAATTTAGTTTTTGCAATAGTGGCTCAAGGTCCAGAATTGTGCCCAGTGTATAGTAATATGCTTACTACCTATTCCTTAGTGGGACATAAACGTAATCGGTGAATCATGGGAATGTACTACATTCTTCAGTGTACCTCTTCAGAGATAAATTTCAAACTACTAAGTTTGATATTAGTCTTTCACTCCAGAGGCCTGTGTGCACAGTGTGCACCTCTTTATAAAAGACTGTGTTTTATAGTTAAATGTCACTTGTTATAATGGCAAAGGATAAAATTGTTAGAAAGCCTATGCACCTACATTAACACCATTGTTATCATTAGCAGCCTATAGCAGGCCACTGCGGAACATAGGCCTCCCTGAGAGGTTATGCCCATAATCCTCACACTGGACATGTGCTACCTAAGCTGCTGCCCATAACAGGCCAGGGCATTTAGCTAAGCTGAGACATACCACAACCTGTCTGGCTCTGAGTTTGATCACCTTTTACGACATCCTGTATACTGTCATGGGGTAAAGGACTGTTTTCATATTCACTCTAGCAAGGGTCACCTGAAGAGTTTGTAATAAACAAAATGTTCACTTAAGGTGTCTAAAAGCTGTCAACCTGCACTGGGTCAGTGTGTGGTCACTTGTAATCTCTGAAAGGATAGGCAGAGGAATGTAGAACACTCCCATGTTTCAACAGTTATGCCTACCTTCCACTATGGAATAACTGGTGAGCCTATTGCCATACATAGGGCACATATCCAAACTACAAACCACTATTAGAAAAATTTTGTAGTGCCCGACCCAGTATTTGAACCCAGGACCTCCTGATCAACAGTCACACTTGCAACTAACATGACCAACAAGGCAGTCACTGAGAAGTATTCATTAATTTATTAATTAAATGCATTTGTAAACAGATGGGTCTCATAAGTTGGTCTTTAAAACACAGATTGTTGTAACAAAATGCCACTCATCTTCATCTTTCAGTTTACATGGATGTACTAAAGTAAACTGTCCATAAATGTCATCAATAATGTATTAACTTACTTATTAATTTCAGGTTGGTGATGTTGCTTATGTTGAATTGTATAATGATGAGAATGGAAAGCCTAGAGGTTGTGGTGTGGTTGAGTTTACTAATGCTGAGGCAATGAAGAAAGCTCTATATGTGATGCACAGATATGAACTTAATGGGAGAAAACTTGTTTTGAAAGAAGAAACTGGTATGTCACATGGTATGGTTGTAAATTTAACTTTTCATTTTTTTATTAAAATAATCTGAAGCTTGAATATTCCTAGAATATAATTATGCTATTAAAAATGGCACTCTGTGTGTCTGGTTTGTATAATGTAAACTCTATAGACAATAATTTCATAAAAGTATAGTGAGAAAGGGCATAGATGTACTGTTTTTGTTAAAGCCTTTTTGTAACTAGAGACATACTTAAATTCTTAAATGTCTTGTGCTGTATAATCTGTTGTTTTGAATTAACATAATTTTTTATTAAACCTATGTGTGGTTTGTATTTTATGATTATGTTTTCCTTGAGTGTGATGGGATTGTTTTGTACATATATTGATACAATTGGCTGAGGATTAAGTTATGTCAACAGTTTTCTGATACTTGGTGGCGGCTCTAAGATTTTAATGTCATCATTGTGTTTTGATTTAATTGTCTCCTGGTCTAAGCCATAGATTGAAAAAATAGATCATCACAATGTTTCTGGCCAAACCTTCATCAATTTCTGTGAAAGCCTGTAAAATTTTTAGGTTAAAATTTCTTGACATCTGAAACTAATCCATTGAGTGATAAACAGTCTGCTTCAAATCTTTTTCCAATAAATATATAATTATCTACAAAATTGCAAAGCTTTTATTGTTCTTTAAATTTGTTGTATATGGTAATTAACAATGGTAAATCATAATGTATTTTATTTAGTCTGTCCATGGTACTTACAGAGATTAATTCTAATAAGATTAAAAAAATGATAGTTTCATCTTTATTGAATTAACACTATATAGTTTGTCCTAAAAGTACAAGATTATTCCATTGGTAAAACATATTCCTGAATGTTAAACTGGAAAACATAATGATTCATTGGTTTACACAATTTTGTTGTAGGTAATGAACGCAATAGAAATAACAATCAAAGACAGGGTGGGGGTAATACAGGCAGGAATAGGGATGAAAAAGATGGGTAAGTACTGTCGCTTTTCTGTTCCTGTGTAATGTCTCTGTACTGTTACTGTTTTAATGTCTCTACATTAACTCAATAAGTTGTATTTTTAATGTATTGTATTTTAGTTGTACTGAAGTTTATTGTTGTAAATGAATTTACACTTAGATGTACCCTTGTTTCTCATCAGGAAAACCTGTAGTATTTTCCAAATAGCCATGTTATAACCTATCCTGAAAAAAAAACCAAATTGGATTCTATTTTTAATCACTGCATAATATTGTAATATTATGATATGTTTGATGAAATGCTCAACATTAGTTTACTGTGTGTGTAGGCCAACTTCAGTGCTCAGCCTGGTATGTCCAGAGTAATGAGTTTATTACTATTTTGAGTGTTGGTGTTTGCATATGTGTGTATTACCATAAGATCATCACTGTAACACAGGAAAAACTAATATATACTAATGTGTGGTTATGTATGAAATGGTATGGTAGTGTAAATAATGTTATGGTGTTTTTATTCACAGATGGGGAATGGGAATGGGAATGGGGATGGGCATGGGGATGGGGATGGGAATGGGCTTGAACAAACCAAGAGAGCCTGATAATTTTAACACTTATGGATTGAGTTTGCAATTTCTTGAATCTATCAATGTGCAACCACCTCTTGTTAAAAAAGTGTTTGTTGCAAATGTAAGTATGCCTATTTCATTTACATCTTTTTAATACTTACCTCATGCTACTTCTTCAAGATTGTAAAAAAATGTGCAAGAAGAGTGGAAATCCATAGGTGCTGATAATTTCAAACATCATGTGAAATAAAAAAGTGAATAAACAAATGCTTCATTAAGTTTATATAAATAATAGAAAGTCACTTATATCAAAATTAAAGTATATAGGTTGGATATAAGATTTAGTGGTAATGACCAATGCTAATGATTAAGAGTTCTGATTATCAACAATGGTGGTACAACCATCTCTTTGGAGTTTAACTATATACCAGCATTGTATATAATTTTACTGATAAGCAGGAATGATTGCAGTAATACACTCCAGTTTATTGTTAACTTTAACTTTAAACATTACTAAAGTTAGTAACACATTTATGAGTTTTGAAATTGGTACAGAGGTGTGGATAGCCTAGCAATCTTTTCAATAACAATATACATAGGAAAACAAATACTATGTGACATTGCACCTGTCATCACCAAAGAGGTAGGCAGAGAAATGTAGTACACTTCCAAGAAAAAACAGAGATGAAAAAATTCCTAACACATAGTAGCAATATATTTACCTGTAGCATATGTACATTTCATATCTAGCCATGTTTAATATAATTTTATTACCTCAATTCATAATATTTTAGCTTGATTACAAAGCAGATCGTTCAAAGATCAAAGAAGTTTTCAAAATGGCTGGTAAAGTACGTAACATTGACTTGGCTGTAGACAAAGATGGCAATAGCAGGGGTTTTGCAGTTATTGAATATGATCATCCTGTTGAGGCTGTACAGGTAAGATGATATCATTAATTTTAAATATTTAGCTACTAGAAGTCCCCACTTAAATTAAAAAGTGATTTAAACTTACAGGCCATATCAATGTTTGATAAACAAATGTTGTATGACCGAAGAATGACAGTCCGTATGGACAGGGGAATGACAGACAAAGAAGAGTTGAGGCTGCCTGAGGGATTGAAGGGAATTGGTTTAGGTTTGGGGCCAAATGGAGAGCCATTAAGAGATGTTGCCAGGAATTTGCCACAGTCTCCGACTGCAAGCAACCTTAATATAACAAACGCCGGATCTTCTATTGGTGCAGGCGTTCTTGGAGCCGTGCCGGCTGCCAGTGTGGCATTGAATGGCCTAGGAACAGGATTAGCAGCGAATAACCTAAACACAAATAACACTCTCGGTGGCAGTTTAGGATTACAGGTGAGTAATTTCTGGTCACTAAGTCATTAATACTTGTTTAAGTTTGATTGAAATCTAATTTAGGTAGTACATTTTAACTCTAATATGTGACAATAACTGATATAACGTTACACTAATATAATAATAAATGTTTTCAGGCTCTAGGACTGACAGGTCTGGGAGCTTTACAAAATCAACTTCTGCAACAAGGTCTGACAGCTAATGACCTAGCCACTGTGCTCACTGCTCAAGCTCAAGCTCAAGCTCAAGCAAATGTTGGAAGCAATAATTTAGGCATTGGCACCTCCGACTTAGGATCGAATGTACTGGGAAATACTGGCCTCAACACGAATGTTTTAGGAGCTACTTCGACTATGAGTAGTGGACCTCTTTCTGGTAAGTGAAACTTGGGCAGTTTTGTATTTTACCATAAATTGCTATCGTTTAAGTAACACCTCTTTACATTTTTTATATCTATAGTGAAGGCGTCCATTAATTACGTGAGGAATTCAAGGGGAGAGGGTGTCCAGTTGAATCTCCTCTAATGTCACCTTGGGGAGAGGGGGGTGTCGGCAAATATCACGAAATTTTCTTTCCTCTAGAGAAACAGGAAAAAGTTACGAGAAAGTTGTTTTAAATTAAGTAAAATATGATTCTTTAAAAAAATATGGTCAAACCAAACACAAATTTTGTCACTACCACAAGTTGTATAGTAGCTCGTCATTGTCTACGCGCGACTGCCGGGCGAACGCGCGACTCCACGAACGTTACAACGTGGGAGTTAAGTGACAGCGACACACACATGTTCCGACCTGCTTTTTTATACTCGTAATGTTTTGCTAGTCAACGATTCAGTCAATGCTATCACTAATACTACTAGTGACTCTAATCTCACGTGAGATCGGGGGATGGGAGAGTGAAATGAATCAAATTTCACCAGGGTTAAGGGGGGGTCTAAAAATTTCACAAAAACACCTCGCCTAATTTATGGACGCCCCGTAGTTATGTCAATTGAAATGAATGGTATTCACACTTAATGTCTTAGTGTTCGTCTCCACATATGACCAATATCACTTGTTAACGTAATACGTAACATCACGCCTGTAATCCCCGAAGAGGTAGGCAGAGGAATGTAGAACACTCCCATGTTTCACTAGTTACGTTTACGTCCCACTATGGAATAGGCGGTGAGCCTATTGCCATTCACCGGGCACGTATTCAGAGTCCGAACCATTACCAGAAAATCTAAATTAGATGAAATAGTAATACCTGACCTGCGAATTGAACCCAGGACCTCCCGATCGGCAGTCAAGTCAAATCAAGTTAGGTACACTTTAAAATTAAAGTAAGTATCTAATGATGGTAGATTTACTCATATTTTTAATTATAGGACCGAACAGGCAAATGGGGAGCGTGTCTGTTTCCGGTCAAGGTTACGGCCGCGAGCCGGTACCTCAGCAACCCAGCCGGGACAAAACTTCTGACATGGTCATCATCACTAACGTAAGTTACTATTAGCGACGTTGCACATAATATAATTTTATTAGTATTGTAAATTATAAATAATTATTTATTAATTCCCTTTTCAGCTACCACCAACCGTTACATGGCAATTGATTAGAGAAAAGTTCAGTGAATGTGGAGATGTAAAATTCGCTGAAATGACGGCACCCGACACAGCGGTCGTTCGCTTTCATAAAGAATGGGAGGCAGAAAGAGCCATCAGTATCCTTTAACAAAGCAAAAGCTAAAAGAGGGCTTCATACCGCTAACGTAATTCTCCGAAGGAAAAAAGAGGTTAAACTAAATGAAGTATGAATGTATGAAGAGAGTGATGAATGTGGACGAAGCACGACAGGTGTGTAAGAATAGAGATATTTGGCACTCTGT
>DWFO01001161.1:0-16734 GCA_018246595.1 Mimoniades nurscia nurscia | reverse complement strand
GTAGGGGCTCGTAGCCTGGACATCTGCCCGGTGTATGGCAATAGACTCACCACCTATTCCATAGTGGGACATAAACGTAACTGGTGAAACATGGAAGTGTTCTACAGTCCTCTGCTTACCTCTTCGGGTATTACAAGTGTCATGGTACGTTATTGCTTAACATTACAAATTGCTTTCAAACTTCTAGCGCTTGCGAGTTACGACTGCGAGATTTCGATAATCTGTCAGTTATCTACCTTTACAGTTAACCGGCTCGAGTGACCTTAGACGTGTGTCCGCCCTTGTCCTTTCAACTGGGCGCAAATATCTTAGATTAACTTTAGATAACCGCCGCTTAAATTGTACCGCGATAGTGACATTTAACTGAAGGACGAATTAATGCAGTCACAAACGGAGCTATAAATATACGTTGAATATTTTGTCGTTTAATATTATTCTATATCAAATTGGCACAGGCACAGCACACTATAATATACCTATATCTTCGCGGTCATTATGTACTTAGTAATATGTCTTACTATACAGAAATATGTTATGCTGTTTCTGTTCACGTACTTTGTTGACGCAAGAATAAAATATATATTACACCTGCATGTACGGTCACTTAAGTGGTATTATATAGAATAAAACGTAACATCATGCCTGTAATCCCAGGAGAGGTAGGCAGAGGAAAGTAGAGCACGCTCACGTTTCAAAATATATTGTAATATATCCTCATATACCTTGCTATGATAATATACGAGTACATAATATATCATATCTTCGTCTGTGACGACTTTTAATAACTACTACAAGCAACATACATATGTACATTTGTGTTGGCCGTAACTTGCTTAGTTGAGTGGATACATTGCACATAAATTCCAGAATACCACATGTATTCTGGAATTTATGTGCAATGTATTTTGTTTTATTGTTTGTATAAATACATTGAGTATGGGATGGAGAAAACGGCTGCGTTTAACAGTTCCAATTTTTAACAATAATCTGATTATGATGAGATATTTTTTCAGGTCCGGACCCTGCTAAATCTATTTTTGTGAGTTTAAATATTAAATCTATTAAAGTTATATTTGATATTTGATATTTATTAAAACTGTCTTTGGTTAACATATAGGTATATTTATATCTCGATATTAATGTTTACGTTGAAAATTACAATAATACGTAAATGAACTTTGAACTGTTATCGAAATTCTTGTTACGATTCATGTCATAATTAAAAATGTTAACCAATTCAAAATATATTGTACCTAAGTATTTATCATATAAATAGATCAATTTAAAATTAATCAACATATCAATTTAAGATATATGCTTGTATAAAATATGTATTTGATTAATATTGTGAAGTACTCGTATGTACCTACGACACTCCATCACCTTGGATTGACTGGAAGTCAATGTCATTAAACATTACATACATCCCTATAAACCTTAGCTAAAGACAGTACAGCAAAATACATGGATAAATAAAATTAGATCTCGAAGAAATGAACTATAACGTCATCCCCACCTATATTTCCTCGACATTTTCTAATCAATTAGTGAAATATGAAAAACAACGAAGGTTAGCTTGAAAAATGAACGGTAGAACCAAAAAGACACATTTCTAATACGCCCTCGTTTCATTTACAATATTAATTTCGCGTGTCAACGCGCACACTTTCAAGACGGAAGGAATTGTTAGTTAACCGTGCAAGTTATAAAATTACAGAAGTAATATTTGTAGGTTAATATTAATAAGATTACTGCATATGAACAGATTTGAATATTCTATTTTTTATGTACATGTATCTAATAACAATTATTTCTGGTGAAAATATTTTTGTATTCGTTTAAAACTGTTATTATTATTTAACAAGTTGTATTAATTACATATATATTTCAAAAGTACGCACATCTTTAATGAAGTGAAATCCTGCAAAATTTAGAATACATCAAATAATGACATAAGCGATATAGTCAATGTTTCGACCAACTTATTAAATAGAGCTACACTATAAACGTAATATCACGCCTATATTCTTTGAAGAAGTAGGTAGAGACGTGTAGTATATTATTACGTTTCATGAGTTACGTTTACGTCCCACTATAGAATAGGTGGCGAATCTATTGCCATAGACAGGGCACAAATCTAGACTCCGAGCCACTATTAGAAAATCTAAATTAAAAAGATGCAACAGTGCCTGACTCGGGATTTAAACGTAGGACCTCCCGATCGCAGTCGGAATGCAACCAATACGACCAACGAGGCAGTCACTCGGCAGACAATGTTAGATGGAAGTACGTTAACAAAATATTGACGATTTGGAATTAAAAACGTATTGCAACATTTCATATGCTTTGTCACGAAAAATACAATTCTACCGTATTTGAGGCGTCCAAGTATAATGTTATTGGAAACGTATCGTAATTTTAATGTCACAAACAAATTCACAAACTCTTGTATATTGTGACTTGCGCCGCATGGCAAGATTTCCCTTGGGGCGCGATTTATTAACTGTCGTCTACCACTGCGAACAGCTGATCAATCACACATTCTCACTTATTAAGGGAGAAAACACTTAGAAATATTGTTCTTGTTTAGTTTACAACTGTAAAATGTTTATTTGCCTCATATTTTTACGGTAAGCTTGACAAATATACTGTATGTAGAATTATGGTTTGCGAAAGGAAGCAGTCGGAAGCTGGATGGAGGTCGAGGAGCATATTTTCAACTGAGAAGCTGATGATAAGGACATATTATAATATAAGCCATCACATCTTGAACTATTATTGTGCTCTAAACATATGTTTATTCTCATATATGTTTCATATACATATGTAGTCAGTGCCAGCGTCCGGTTTTGATGGCTATAATTTCTGTTCATAGACTACACGTACACTAATGATCCTATGTCCTTTGTGAGGTTACGAATTCCTTTCATTATATAACTATTTTTTTTTTATTAGTGCTTCGGAGCCGATTTGCGCCCGGCGTATGGCAACAGGCTCATCACCTAGTCCACGGTGGGACGTAAAGGGACCTAGTAAAAGGGAGTGTTACTGCGTCCCTTTGCCCAACTCTTCAGGGATTACAGGCGTGATGGTACATATGTTACATCGCGATATAATTTGTATAGAATAGCATGGTACCCAATAATAATAAGAGAACAAGGCAGAATAATGGAAAATAGAAACAGACAGAACCCTCGAAACGAAGTCATAAAAACGATTCGTCTAAAGCAACTCATCGCCAAGTTCGACTTAAACTATCATTTATTGAATATTCAGTGCAAACAATAACACATAAACAATTGCACGGTTGAATGGCGCGGTATTTAATCAAACTTGACCCTTATTGCCATGCAACAAAAGTCACGTGAGATGCGCTAGTGAAATGAAACGAAGCTAATAAAAAAATCCACTGGGAAACCACCACATGTGGCCACTTGTGGTCGTGATTACAGTGATATAGAGATACAACAGCATTATCAGTGAGTGACAAATGCTAGCAAACACACTCGAGTGTTATGACACGATAAGCCACATAATAATGTTGGTTGATCGGATATCGGAGCGGAGTTCGTCGGCAGGTAGGTTTGTACTATCTTTGCATGTGTGCTAAATAACTTTTAACTTCGTACGATGTCACAGTACAGATAAAACAGTAAGTCAAATTACAGTAGATAAAAAACAGTAAGATAAAACATTAAATTGACGAATCAATATATTTTCTAAATATGTTGCAATTGAAGAAAAAAAAATTGCAATTAAAATTTAATAAGAAATACTCCTACATAATATACTTTACGATGTAATCGTTACCGTATGTATACAGCCTTAAATATTTCAATACAAAATTAGTATTGAGTGAAACATTTATTTTAACGTAACATCATGTCTGTAAAAAAAAAAAACGTAACACCATGGAATAGGGGTTGTGCCTATTGCCATACACCCGACACAAAAGCAGACTCCGAGCCACTACTAAATATTCTAAGTCGCGCTTGAAAGGACTCTACCAACAAGACAGTCATAGAAAAGCAAGCATAAACATTGATTTACTACTATGAGTAAGATTCTTTAATTTATCCGTACATAATATTTCAATGATACATATATATGAGGAATAATATAATAAATAAACGCTTCAAAAGCCCCGTGTTGCCAGCTTCGGGATTATTTAATACGCAGACGATGCAAGAAGGAAGCTTAGTCCACCGCACAAGACAATGTCTCGCTGGCAATCTTGCGGCGGCGGCTCGACAAAAGGGTCCACTGTTTATTTGTTGCACACTCCCTTGCGGTTAATGGAAATTGCTTTGGCATGTAAGTAATTTTCTAAGTTGGACCGATGACCATTTTCTAAAGGATTCCGCCTTGGATATAGAGTGCGACTGGAATTGATAAGTCGGTGCTACCAACGCGGTTGTTAAAATTACCCAAGTTCGGTTTATATTTGTGTGCAAAATTTATTTGTCTGCTGTTATTGTATACTTTTATTTATGTCCTATAAAAGTTCTTAATATGTGTATTATCCTTAAGTATATACACATCTGAACAAAATGTAGTTGACTACATATCCCTGATTATATCATATTTTTAAAGATTATAACACAATAATTAAGTAAAATATATTTTGAAAAACATTCTCAATATAAAGATGATTTATAACAACACTAATTGCTTATATAAAAATCACATGTTGTTTAATGTATTAAACCACAAACAAATTAAACAAGTAAAAAAATCTTTGAAACCTGTTATCTATATGTCACCTCATACAACTTTATATCGTCCGAGTACCCACTGTCCATATAATCCGGCGAAATTGAATCTCCCCACAAAACGATCAAGAGCTTGTGCGTGGATCACGACATTGCTATTTTGCATCCTTATACGTAACTCTCGCCCGGTAACGTCTGATTATTTCTCTTCGCTTCCTGTAGATTGACGTGGGATTACTGTATTAGAGGTTTCGTAATTCTATTACCGGTGTCCGTGTGTGATATTAGCGTCATGCGTTGTGGTCGTGTCAAGCGAAGAGTTGCGACTCCAGGAAGTGTTCTGCCAGTCCACCGTCACTTTTCATATTATTAGTCGCCGGAGAAAAGGAGGTAATATAATGTTTCTGGTTAAAATTTTGGTGAGATTTGTATCCAATTTATCTTTGTAGCTATCGTTTACACATTGTCATCAAACTGTTAGATATAAGTCCTCTTACGAGTGTGAAGAGTTAGGTCATATTCTGCCACTAAAACCAAGTAGGATCAGCAGATTTTCACGCTTTCGTTAAAAATATAAACAAGTCAAAATGTATGTCTTTATGGTTACGGCAAATGATGTTTAATCTTGGAAAAGTACATGATTTTCTTACAAAGATTCAATCCTAAAATGTACTTTTTCCAACCTAGAACTTCCAGAGTAGCAGGCTGAATTCGAAACCACTAGGCTACAAGTTAACATTAAGACCAAGATATTATATTGCTCCTGTATTTGCATAATATATGTAGTGGCTATATAAAACAACTTTGCAAACACTTTACTGAGTGTTAAAAATAGTGGTGACTGAATAATAACGCCGTATTAATAATTTGATTAAATTTCGAATTGAAATACTGTGGTAATGCTTACGTCTATTAAACCAACTGTCGTATGTACTGAAGCTGCCATTGTAAAACAATGCCTTCATATATTATTCCTACATCAGTCGCAATCAAGATAATCTATATGAAGAAGCCTGTTCCATCTATCACGTAGTTTCTGTACCAACAATATACATTACTGGTTAACAGAAGCTTTATTATTGCACTGCGAAATAAAAGAAGCAATGTAATGAATAAGAGATTTTAATTCGACAATTGCACATTTTATAATACAGATATAGATTCGATCTGTTTATCGAACAAGCCAATCTGATTTCATTCGGTCACCTGCTATTTGAATTTGGAATGTGATCAGCTCATGAGTCACGTCTCGTGCGTTCCGTTTCATCGAATTCTCGATTGAGTCAAAAAACATGAATTTAATCATTTTAAAATTCATATTTATTTAAAAATAGCTCTAAATACATATATCCGAATAATTACCTTTAACCGTATTTATCCGAATAAGTAAGCAAGAAGTAGAATAGGTACATTCCCATGATTCGCCTGTGATTTATTACGTTCCATATAACGCCTGCGTACTTCTTACCTTAAAATAGGGTATGAGCTTGCTATCATACACCGGATTCTAATCCGAACTCCGACCTTGGATTAACCCGACACTACCCGACCCGGGGATCGAACCTACGATCTCCCTAACAGCAGTCGCGTTTTCAACGAGTCGACCAACGCTGCAGTCAATTATTCCCGATAATAATTATTTTAAAAATATGTGTGTGAGTTATGTCTTTTCTGATTGCGAGAGATACAATTTAGAAAGTTCGTCGTATGTGTGACTATGAGTTGAGGAAAACAGCGATGTTACAATTACCAACAATGGGGCAACGTGTTTCATAACTGTCCAGCCATTGCCTCGAGCTACACAATTTTATAAATGACCAATCCCTCTCTTAATAAGAGTACGGAGTTATTGGCTCGTTCTCGGGTTCCGTCGTTATAATACATTCTTATAATGCATTTGGTATAGCAAACCTAACCCAATAATCTAATTAAATAATAATTGAAATTGCTTAACAAAATGAAATAAACAATCTTTATTTTGTATACATAAAGAAAAATGTTTTTATTACATAAAGAATATGTTTTGAAGGAACCTGATGTAAACGAAGGTTTTAAGTAAATGTAGTTCAAAAATTAGGAAAGTTAATTGTGGCGTACGAAAACATGTTTTGCTGTTTAAAAAAAATCGGATGGCTAAGTAATTTTTATATTAATCATGAGTACTGACTACTCTTCTGAATACGTAATCGAACTAAATCCAGAACCTTCTGATCGACAGTCGCGGTTGTAACCAATACAACCAACGAAGAAGTCCAGTCAATAATAAACTTACTTTTAAAAAAACTTTACGGAACCCACTCGACATAATCCAATAAGCTCTTGACCATTTTTTGTTGGCCAACGTCTCGGATTCACACGGCCTTGCTTGCGACACTTCAAATTTCGTGGATGTCGAGTTAAGTACAGATAAGAAAGGGTTTTGTTCCAATTTCGAATGCGCCATTGTTTTTAGACAATTCGATATGCAGATGAGATTGTGTCGTCGCTTTTATTAGCATAAAGTTGCTCTGATATTTCGTGATATCTGTTCTTAATGTGTTAGTTTGTTTTTGTGGTATTATAAGAAAAATGCAAACAACTGTCTAACTTCTTGACAGCTGGCTGTTGACAATTGACAGTTGAAAACCTCGCGAATTAATCAATTCATTCAGAATTCTGCCATAATTGATTTTACCTTAGATTGAAAAACATGTTAGAGTATAATTTTTCTCCTTTTTTAAAATAATATTATTAAATAAACTTAGATTCAACATGATAAAAGTCCACTACATTTTGCACATATTGTTTTTTTAAATCTTCTAAGCAGGGTGTGTTATCTATATTAAATATTTAGATTCATTCACAATTTGTGAATTGTAACGAAATTTAAGCTTTCGCACTTGAGTTGATACTTTTGATTTTCCCCTTTACATTAATTCGATGAATTTTCTGTCTGTGTACTTGTAACACAAGTGTGAACAGATTAAAATATATGTACCTAATGTACTATAATACCCGTTAATTTGTAAATCATTTCCCGGTTTTTTTATCACCTTCGAGATACACTTCGTCAATCATGAGGTTAAAGGCGTCAATTGATCTTTGTGTATCTTATCTTTGTATAAGTTTTGATTGATTGATCAATCAACAATGAGGCTCGGGTGATATCAGTTGGTGCGAATGGTTTGCCATTCAAAGTTCAGGTGGGGCCTGGGAAGTGGTTTTGAATATTGTTCACTAATCTTATATACATGTTCAACGTTTAATTCCTTATTAGTCATATTAGATATCCGTCATGTTTTCTTGATGAAGTCTCTTGGAATACCTAATTGTATTTGTTTTATTAAGCAGTGGTATGTTAGTGATGTAGAATTCAGCTGTTCACTCCGGGGAGTACATCACCTTAAAAGTTATGGTGATAAAGCTAATGATAATTTCTTCTTCGCACTATATGAATACATAATGCGATAGATATATATTGTGATTATAATATGTATATAAACGTGTGCTATTTATGAACTGATAAAAAATCCAAAGTCTATATTAACATCGGGCTTGTTATTCCTGCTCCAACATGTAATTCGGTGTGAACCTGTTGCCATACATCAGGTACAAGTCTAGACTTCAAGTCACTACTAGAAATTTCAACTAGAAAATCTAAGTGAGAAACGACTCGAGAATCAAATCCAGAAACTCTCGATCAGCAGTGGCACTTTCAATCACTAATCAAATAAAGCAATCAGTCTATAGTAAAGAGTTAATTTAAATATCCTGTAATAATTTAAAAAAATAATTTTAGTAACAATCAAATGGCTTTTTATATCACCGAGTACTTGCAAGGACTTACACTTCATTTTTCAACAACAATTTTGTAGTTTGCAGGCCTAATAATTTGCTGCGTCTATCATTCATACGGCGGTATAGAAATTTCACGAATGATGACCAGATTAAAGGTCAGGACAAATATAGAAATGATACACCTGTGATCTTTATCAGAACAGGGTAGACACAATGACGGCTGTTCGTTAGAATTTTCTTAAGGAAAACCAATGTCGTTGCCGAACGTGACCGGTCCGATGTAGTACCGAGAATGTCAGTTTGTAATGTTGTAACAAAAAAATCAGCGCACACCATTAATAGGAAATCAATTAAATGTTCTCACACCGCGCCGGCGCTTGGCAGGGACAAGGTGCCGCCCAGATGCAGAGTTAGTGGTTGCATAGACATGTCATAGAAATAGAATAGTCTATGTGTGGTTATATTTGTGAGATTTGAGCCCTACCGTCGATCCTTGGTATAAGTGACGCAATTATTAAAATTTACATTTCTGTTTAGTTTTTTCGTAATGAATAAAAATTCCTTTTGCAATTTTTAAATTCATCCTTCGCTAATTACCTACACTTTGATGAACGAAGGATTACTAGATGTGACATATTTGATTTGCAGATCGATCAATGTAATATTTTAGATTCCTCCTTTTCTACTCTACTGTCAATGTCAAATAGACAATATTCTTAGGTAAAATAGTGGCACAGAGTAGATTTTTACAGAGGTATACACTTAATCAAAGTTTCAAACTTAAATTTTAATGTATCACAGTCGAATTTACGATCACTGCTGCACCAACGATAGAAATAAATAATCGAATCTGTTCTGAAAGCTTTCTAATTCTACATGCCCAAATCGCGCGGTGCAATACGAAGGTTGCGTCAAAGCACGTCCAGTGATGGCTGGTAACAATGACGTCACAAGCAGTCGTCAAACTGTCACGGGCTGAGTGGAAATGACACAGGCTACAAATGCTTTCTCGAAGCTGATAGGCTTGAACCCTGAGAGCCGAGGTCAGGGGGCCAGCGTAAGCTGATGGATACACTGATGTATTCATTGCATCAATATGTACAACAGCACACATCTAAGCCATCTCGTATGGCCTCAGCTTATGGATACATATCGCTGTCTATCGCTCGGTAGAGACTTATTACACGTTCGATTGCAGACAAGAGCAATTGATAGATACAGTAGATTTTTAGTCATGGTAGCTTAATTGCAATACAGTTTTATATACTGTCTGACTGACGGTAATGACTTCCTCGTTGGTCGAGCGATTTCGGCCGACTGCCGATCGAGAGTTCTTGGTTCAAATCCGGGGTCAAGCATTATTGGATTTCTTTTAACTTTTAAGCTTTTGTTAAAATTTTCTAGTATTGACTCGGAGTTCGCATTTGTGCCCGGTGTATAACAATAGGCTCACCCTATTCCATAGTGGGACGTAAAAGTCACTGATGAAACGTGGGACTGTACTATACTCCTCTGCCTACCTTTTCGAGGATTAAAGGCGTGATGATACGATGAAGTTATTTTACAGTACATGTCAAAAGAATGTTGGCACGTATACATGTATTTTGTCACGCTTATGTCCCATAAGGGTAGGCAGAGATTAAGTATTTCTACTTGCTACAATCTTGGCAAACATCTTTCGTCTCCTCTACATTCATGAGAGTATGTATGCTCGTTTGTTGGCGGAACTTTTGACCTCGCCATCTTTCAATAAAAAATATCACATCTAATAAATATTTCGACAATAATTCGAATACACGAATATCAAAAAAAGTAGATTATTTAAATCCGTTTATAAACCAACTTTAATTCCATTAATGGTATTAATGGTTGTGTCCGTTGCTATTGCCCTGAGGCTGTTGACGATTATCAAACAGAAATCTATGTCAAGAGCATTCAACAATTCAATTTTTCGTATTATTCTCAACTCTTACTTCTCATATATAAGAGTCACTCTAATTTTACAGCGATTATTTGCTAATATAAGCAAAAAATTAATGTGCGATAATGTCTATTATAAAAATGTCACGATTTTATTGCGTTTCGTGATTGCCTCTATGATGTATCATAATTTGAATAAATCATAACTTTTATGACGCGATTATTTTTGTTTTGCTATTAGTTGATGTGTTCACGTGAGATGTTTCTAGATTTGTTGCGCTTACACTTATTTTTATGTTTGACCGTTAAATTAATGATATGATTATTACTAAATAAAAGCTGTCCATAACACATACATATCTTCACGCCAGGTCCCTTACAGGGTAGGCAGACAGCACTGAGTGCCTCTATCCTCACAGACCTATCGCGCTTCTTCTACATTCATCACCCTCTTCATACATGGAAGCCGGTTAATAACATCTAATACATGGTTTAAAAAGTATTTTCTGTTGCAGTTATAACTTAGATGTATTTATTGGCAATTCTTGAGTTTTCAATTGCCTGTAATATCTTTTCAAATGAGTTTTATAATTCAATGCATAAGAGCCTACCTGTGTGAACTATAATCTCGGGACAAACTATTTGGAGACAAAGTTTCAGTTTTAAACGTATTCAATTATAGAAAGATAATTGATTATTTTAATTGATTATGTAATAGTAAATTTTTGGTTACCATAAATTTTCCATTACGAGTTTTTTTAAAGTAATTCAAAACATTTGAAAAGTACTAATTCAGGATTTAAGCCACACAAAAAAATTCCACGGTCCAAGACATAAGCGTGTATACCGAGATAACAAACCATCAAAGAATGACGAAACTAACGAACAAAGAACGGACTAAGTCGTGTCTCTTTGTTTGCGCAAACGCTTTCGACACGCCAAAACATAATCAAATTAATCAAACAGATACATGATCTAAATATTGCCTCGCGGAGTACAAATTGACAAGTTCAGTATTGCACGCGAACTGTGTCAAATGTAATTGAAGAGCTTGTTGAGACCTACGTTGACCCCGTCAGACAAAAATTTTCGTCAAGATTTTATCATTAAAAACATGACATTTCGAATCAAGCGACAAGTATTGTTTAAAAGACTTCACCGCTTGCTGGAGACCAGTACACGTGAAATGCGATCCAACGCAAAATGGACCTTAACGTTTTGTTATAAGCGGTTTATTAGAATTTTGTGATGATAGCGTCAGAATAGTAGCCATTAGCTGAGAGAACACACGTTCGGAAATGGTAAAAAAAGACCGAAATATGATTAATAGGGCCGCGGTGCAAGTTGGCTTGTGATTCTTTCCATTTGACAGATTGTCTCGACTCTCCGATCCAGCGCCCCGTCGAGACAGTAATGATGTTGTCATTGCCTTTTTACACTCAGGATATCGATATCGAGGGAAACTTCGAGAAACCTCCCGAAGGACCTACAAACGTTTGAGTAAATAAGAATCTCGTAAGTCTGAGTATGACCAAATGGGAACTCAGCGAAAGCTACACTAATGTACATTATCTACTTCTGATGTTAAGCTCGGGTACGTTAAATAGGTTTAGATAATATATATCTATTATAATTATCTATTATATATCTATTATTATAAGGTTAGAGAAATACGCTAAGGTACGAGTTGTTCTAACAAAGAGCTTAGCTGATGTCAACAAATATACCACAATGCAACTGGATTACCTGAACAAAAGAAAGGGATATAATACCAACTTAATAAGCATTATAAGTATAACGACGGTTTGAAGGTCATATCCTTCGAACCTGGCTGATCTAAACAGACTATGGCCCTAATCGTTCTCTGAGAGGAGACGTAACAGTGGAACGATAAATGGGTTAATGATGATCATGATAAAAAATAATCGATATTTCCACATCAACTTTCACGCGGACACACCCAACCCTAATCACGAGGTCGACTGAGATTGCTCTCAGCACGAGACTGTCCTGCGTCGGCGCTCGTTCGCGACGCTTTGACATCCCGACGTATATCTAGAAATTTACTAATACGCCGTACAAAACAACATATACCCTGATGTCGTTATACTTAAGTATCATTTTCTGTTCAAGTTAACTTTCCCAACCGCAAATAAACAGAGGATATTTTACATACAACTTTATTGATGTAGTCCATAAAATGATTTAGTAATTCATAACACTTGAACAGTAAGTATTATTTTCGATTAAAGATATTTGTTGTCAAGTGTACAAATATAAATGACAACGCTCGTCACATGCTGATAGACGTTTGAGTATGTGAGGTTTTTTCTTCAGTTTTGAATACGCAATATGAAGATATTGATTCGGTATTTCGTGTTGTATCCGATTGATGCATTCCCGGTGTCGAAGTTCGTTGACGATGAAACTTAGCATAAAACGACATGTGAATTTAATACTTTATGGCTATCATTTGTGAAGTCAAACGGCTTGCTGTGTCCAGTTTGGTTCAATGACCTTATGAAGAGAAAAAAAACGTAACATTAGCATTGAAGGTTCATGCTGGAAAAATCAACGTTGGCTACGAAAGCTATGTAGTGTTTTAATTAGATAACAATGATTGAGATCGTGATTTATGGATCTATCTGTTGTCATAATGGAAAGGATGTTTTAAAATACCTATTCATTAATACATTCTAAATTAAAATAATTCGAAAATTAAACCTGACTTGCTACGACTGTTAAGAAAAAAACTTTGAGGAGACCTCCGCGTATATAACTTTTTTCGTAATCCTTCAAGCTTCTGAATTAGGAGATCCGGTACCAGGCCAGTGTGGTAGAATCAAAGATTTGCATAATATTGCGTTGATAATTCGGAATCTGAGTTGCGACTTAACTGATGGTGAATTGACAAATGTATTGATAAGACTAGCATAAAATTTGAACACTGGATACTAACGTCAGTTTATCCGAAAACTTCAACGATTAATTTAAAAGACCGTGAATATTAAAATGTTTTTGATCCTTGTTATCTTGAAAGAGGGCTCTATTGACAACAACGTTGATGATCATGATGAAATAGAACCTAATGTTGATATTGTGAAGTGCAAAATCATTGCCTCGCTCCACATACTAAAGTATTCCTCGAACAGCCAGCGGCGAGACCTGTCGATCACGCCTGTCCCATGAATTTTATTTACCAAAGACACCTTTCACGGAGGCGCCATTATATTCAAACTTCCCTGAACAAGACGTCAGGGTGATTTAAATACGTTTTTCACTTATGATACGGCTATAGAACGAGCTATCTACCGTGTCTGCAGGTTTTGCATCTTCCAGTAGTTTGTTTTTATAAACGACTCGTATAATATTTGCATGTTCAGTCACATATTAACAAAAAATAACTTTGAAAGAACATTCTTTTATAAAATTGATAATATTGTATTTTACTTTGCATTTCTTCAGTCAAAGTAGCGGGTTATGTGAATAACGAAACGAAATATATCATAATATTTACTATTAGTACGTATGAAAAGTTTTTTGCTATAATCATATTGTGGATTACACTATTAAAAAAATTTATCTGTATGCTCCTAATTTCCACCATCAACTGAATTAACTTCTTTATGGTAAATAAGGTGAAGGGAAAAATTTCTTCAAGGTGAATGTCACGTCATATTCATCATAAATCTTGATATAAGTGGCAATCTAGCGCTTTAACGGTAAATTTTTAATGTGCTTCCAATCCGCCGTTCTCCTAGCTCCATCACGCAATCCAGAAACAATCGCGCGGTGGCCATCCACTGTGCCGTCAATCCCATCATTAATGAAGTGTTGCGGCTGATGTGTGACGCCAACGTATCATTCATTAGCCGCTCTTCATCCGCGACACATCCGATGCGCCCCGCGTTCGATGCCCGATTGATGCACAATGGACGATTATTCAGAGCGATTGTCGAGTGCTTCGATTTTAATTATCAATGGTATATTATGTGACTGGTCAGCTATCTCGCTATATTTCGTATAGAATTGATATTAATAATAACAATGATGTTAATTGAAGCGGGTTTGTATGGTTTTTGTTAAGGTCGGATTAGATCTGTAATGGATTTTGAATTGGATTCTTATGGTGAAGAAATAGCGATGGGACATTAAATGACCGTGTCTAGTTTTAGAGGTAGGTATAATGTTCCAATACAAATATTTCCGATGTCTTTGGAATCCAAAGACATCGGGAATCAAATTGGCGTGTCTGCTAACTTTGGAATTAAATTGCGATCATCTTGTATTATCGTCACTGCCTACAACATTATACAAAGCGAGACTGAAAAGTATCAGTAGTAATATGAGAAGTGTTGAAGCTTACCAATCTCTGTAACCTCTTATCGTTTCAGCACGTTTCGCTCTATGTTGTACCCCGTCTTGCTTTTAAAATGAGACGGGTTATGGCCAATGTCGACCACGCTGTCCAAGTATCCAAGGGTGAGGACCTATACATGTGCTGTTCAAACAATGACGTACATTAAGTCCTTGTCAAGGACGGAGCTAAAAACATAATATAAGCAAAGGGTTGCTTTTAGCTTTTTTATTTTATTTTATATGGCAATAAATAGTGTTAAATTAACAATTTTCGTTTCGTTAACTTCATAAAAATATAGACACGTATAAAAAGAAAATAAACATTTAATTAGTCATTAGATAATAAATTAAATCAATTATCGCGATGAATCCGCACGACCGACTGTCAAAAGTCGCCAAACGACTTCTGTGGTGTCGTCGGATATAAATAAAAATGATCACACATAACTTACAAATAGCTTTTTATATCATAGATTAGTTATTACACATAAATCATTGACACGAGACGTTAACTTTCGTGTGACATAAGACGCTACGGTGACGCAAAACGCTCGAATCAACAACAGACGACTTTCATTTTTATGAATACATTTAGTTATGTTATTAGTCAATTATGGCTATGGCGGTGGGCTATCGGGAGTATGATGAATTGGAATCGTTTTGTTTGTGCCCGAATCTAACGGATCTTTATCGCGCCGATAGCGGGAGACCTCGGACGCGGACGTTGCATAAACTCCATTGTGGGTTAAAACGATGATAGGGAATCGCTGAAATGTAATATGAGGTATTAAGGTGCATACCGATTAGATTGAAGCTTTAGATTATGCGAATATATTTTCTCCATCGTCATCAACCAATTTTAGTCGAACGTTATGCATAGACTGCTCTCAATTAACAACATCGCGCCCTGCCCTAATCTTAATTATATTATTAATTTTACCTTTATATATACATATCACCAGGCCTGGTCTCTCCTGGGGTAAGCAGATATAACGGAGTACTATATATGTTTTTACAGTGATGATATACATATTCATACATATAACTATTCATATATATGTTATGTGATGACAGCGCTCTATACTTCTGACGTTAATAGTTCTTCTATATCTTTACTCTGGTAAGAAGCGTGTGGTAGCCAGAGACGTGCTGGGACGGACGGCATTTCAATTTAGTCTTCCGGCAAAAATGTCAGACATAGGTTTGATATTGAAGATAGGTGTCTATGAATGGAAGTGGTCACAAAAATTCAAATAGCCACCTTTGCTCTGTAGTGCTTCCATTGTATTAACAAATACCAACTTATACAACTGCATTTTAAATACCCAGTACACATTTAGACGTTATTTATACACAAGAAAATCTAAAATGTTACACTAAATTATTTTTAACATATAAAGCGATTCATAGTAAAAATATAGTTTTATTAGTCAGTTAGATGAAATTCCTTTTTTTGAGACGATAAATTAGTGTAGATACGCAACTAATAGTTTCATTAATTAAAATTTCAAAATATAACCAATGATTAATCTCTGTTTATAATCGCTCTAGTGTACAAACACCTTAACGTCAAGTTGTAAAAGCCATATGATAACGAAAATCAAACTTGTCGTATGCCATTAAGATAGATCTACTTCTCTCTTAATCTTATTTATATACGCTGATATTTAAAATGTCTTGTAATCTAGATAATATCAGTTGGTTATTATATCCATTATACATTCCTGGTAGCTCTGAGGTTGCTGTAGATCGTAAACGATTTGTAATGTGAAGCAATACCAGGACGGTTCGCTTTTGGATGCATTATCAATAACGATAGTTTTCAACAGCCTCTGTTGTCAATTATTCATAACTTCATCGACATTTGAAATTAGTTTTATAAGTAAAAGTAAAAAAAAAAAAAGTAACTTCACGCCTGTAATCCCCGAAGAGGTAGGCAGAGGAATGTAGAACATTCCCACGTTTC
>DWFO01001160.1:0-16736 GCA_018246595.1 Mimoniades nurscia nurscia | reverse complement strand
CATACTCACACGGCGGTTTTGGAGAATTTGACTCTCTCATAATCTATACATATAATAAAACTGTAACTGATCGCTGTCTGTACATGGCAAATATATTGAACAATTATTAATGGGGGCCTTTATATACGCAAGAGAACCCCAAACAATGTTTTTTCATTTTGTCTGTTTGTTTGTTTGTATGTCTGTACGTTTGACCGGCGGCTGTCGTGCTTGCAAAGAACATGACCAACAAGGCGGTGGTTTTCATACCTCATTTAAAAAATTAAATTCATATAAATGCATCATGTTTAGAATGTTTGGGGCCAACCAATACTAATTTCAGTACACTTATTGAAAAGCGTTGAGATTTGCTTTAATTTTCCTATGTTTTTTATATTGCTGTTAAATTTTTGACCGTCACTTTATATAGCAATTACTTATTTTCGAAAGCTCTATGTACTATTGTTCTACTTACTGTTATAGGTACTCTTCTACCTACCCCTTCGGGTACATAAAGACTTGATGTTACATTGTTAGTGAGTTGCTGTTTTCATTCGGTAGTTATTGTAATCAAATTTCTACGCCATGTCATTATTTAGACGCCGCTGTTTATGTTATCCAAGAAGTAAACACAGTATGTAGCTACTCCAATGTTAAATATTGGCTACAGTTGAAATAATTATTCAATTTCATACATAATATAACAAACATAGTTTATTATACTATGTTGTTATATATAATATTAGCGACGATCTTTTAAAAGAAGTTCGTTATTTTTGGTCGAAATTTTAAAGATAAAATGAGGTAGTTTCACTAACATTTATTGTAGCAGACAGATGCGCTGTCACGGGCTTATTTTTAGAATTTTTGGCATACAACATTTCTGTCATACATTATTTTCATGCAAATTCAAATATTCACACATGTCATACGCGCCGTCCAGAATATTAAAATGCTTTTTCTGACTCCGTTGGCGAATATCACCATCCCTGTATCTAGTGCCTCTAGCTATGTAGTTACAATGAATCGGCTCATTACGAGTATATACATATAAACAAAAAAATTGCACTCTTTGTATCATTACCAATACATTATAAATAAGTACGTCTAGTGAGTCATTTATTAAATTGTCATGACTGTTAATCTTTATCGTTTATCGGCTTAAGTGCTCCCTTATACATAAATATATTCTCCATAAATTATGTTTTCTGTCCTATGTAACACGTAACACCACGCCTGTAATCCCCGAAGAGGTAAGCATAGGAATGTAGTAAATCTGTCATATGTCCAACTATCTTTGTTAGACGTCTATATAATTTTAACATGGAATGAAGATTAATATGTCTCGGAAACATCTTGCTGATGGCACCAATAGTGAAAACGCCTGCTATATCGAATTGTTAGGCTTATCATATAATCGGCTAACAAAATTAGTTCTAGGCATAACAACTCGCGATACACATGAGTCATGGAAATCAAATGTTTGTCTATCTGCTCGTTTGTTACGCGGTATAGCAATTTTGTGATGCGGCAACGAGTGGCTACCCACACGCCCCTATCTACATACGTGTTGTGATAGTGGAATAATCACATATTATATGGCCCATAAATATGACGTAGTGTTTGTAGTATATTGAGAATAAGTGGGTAATGTAAAAATAAATCAGTGTGACATGGTGACAGCGGTGGGATATTTAAACATTAATTGAGCGGTGTTTAGGTTTCGGAGTGTTTTAAATAACGTTTATTAGTATTCAAAATACTATTTAATAAGTGCCCACTATGGAACACGCGCGTCCTCCCGCGGAATTATCACTTGAAGGTGGTCCGGCGGCGCGCGCTGAATCATGGCGTCGATGGCGCAAGCTGTTTGAAGTGTTTTTAAAAGCGTCGGGAGTGAGCAAGGAGCCTAAGGAAGTTCAGGCTAGTCTGTTGGTTAACCTCATAGGAGCTGCGGGATACGAGGTATATTCCACTTTCACGTTCGGAGATAACGAAAGCGAAGACGACATCAAGTGCATACTGGCAAAGTTTGAAAACTATTTTGGCGCTAAATCAAATATTACCGTGAGACGATTTAAATTCTTCAGTCGTAATCAGAATGACCACGAAAACATCGACCAATATGTGACCGCCTTGCGGCTATTGAGTCAACAGTGTGAGTTTGGTGAATTACATGAGAGCCTGCTACGCGATAAAATTGTATGCGGTATCAATAATAATACGGTCCGGGACCGTTTGTTGCGAACGGACGAGTTGACGTTATCGAAAGCAATACAAATATGTCAGGCGGCAGAGATCACTAAAGAAGAGAATTTATGTATCGACGGTGAATCTGAAGAAATGCAAGTAAACGCGATGACCACGCGCAGCGGCGCCGTCGGCGAGCAAGCGGGCCCAGCGGAGGCGCCGGGACGGCGCAGGTGGCGCGGCGGGCGCGCCGCCACGCGGACGATGTCGGCCGCTTTGCTCGCTCGCTGTGCTCGTTGTGGCCGGGCGCGCTGCTCGCCCGTGGACAGGTGTCCGGCGCGAGATGCGTTGTGTTTTGTGTGCGATAAAAAGGGACATTTTGCGCGAGTGTGTAAACGGAGGGAAACGTTGCGTAAAGTGTTAAATCTAAGTGTAGATTCGACGGGAAGTGACAGTGAAGAAATGTTTTATGTTGACACTATTGCAGAAGACCGACGGTCGGGTGAGTCGTTAAAAGAATGGGTTGAAACTGTAACGTGTAATGGTAAACAAATTGTTATTAAAATAGATACGGGATCCATGATTAATGTAATTTCTAAACATGAATTTTTAAATTTGGGATTATCCGTTAAACAACTGAAACCGTTCACAAAACGGGTTCATTCTTTTACGGGCAACCGGTTACCAATTATTGGGATATATAATCTAACTATTATGTATAACTATAGGAATTACATAATGTCGTTTGTTGTTGCAAATTTAAAATGTCAAAATGTATTAGGCTTAGAAGGATGTATTACTCTGGGATTGATTACACGCATAGATTCCATTAATATCAATCAATATTCGAATTTGTTTCAAGGGTTAGGAAAATTGCCCGGAAAATATAATATTGTATTGGATAGAAATGTGCAACCGGTGATATGCCCGACTAGAAAAATACCATTAGGACTCAAAGACAAATTGTTAGAAGAACTAAAGAGAATGGAGGCACTCGGTGTCGTTAGAAAGGTTACACATCCGACAGATTGGGTTAACGCAATCGTATTAGTGGCTAAAAAAGACGGCAGCATTCGCGTATGTTTGGATCCTAGACCTCTCAATAAGGCGGTGCGCCGCGCGCAGTTCACGCTGCCGACTGTGAGCGAGCTAGCAGCGCGGCTGCGCGGGGCGCGGGTGTTCAGCGTGCTAGACGCGCGCTGCGGCTTCTGGATGGTGCAGCTCGATGATGCTAGCGCTGATCTGTGTACTTTTAGTACACCTTTTGGAAGGTATCAATTTTTACGTTTACCGTATGGTATAAGCTGTGCACCGGAAATTTTTCATGCGAAACTTAGACAACATTTGGAAGAATTAGAAGGCGTGGAGTCATTTATTGATGACGTCGTAGTTTGGGGCAACTCGAAAGAGGAACACGATAGGAGGTTAGAATTATTATTACGGCGTGCTGAAACAGTAGGTATTAAGTTCAATCGTGACAAGTGTAGGTTTGGTGTTTCAGAAATAGTATATTTAGGTCACAAATTTGATGCTAACGGGATGAGGGCGGACGAGGCTAAGGTTAAGGCTATAATGGAGATGCCTCAGACTAACGACAGGAAATCATTAGAACGATTTCTAGGTATGATTAACTATTTATCCAAATTTATTCAAAATTGCTCTGAGAGCGTTAATATTCTTCGATCGTTGTTAAAGAAAAATGTCGAGTGGCTATGGGATATGCATCATACCAAAGCGATCGAGGCACTGAAAAGTAAAGTGGCGAGTGCTCCTGTGTTAGCATTGTACTCACTGGAGGTGCCGATAGTACTGTCTGTGGACGCCAGCAGCGTTGCGCTGGGCGCCGTGCTGTTGCAGGATGATAGGCCAGTTGAGTTCGCTTCGCTCACACTTACAGAAACGCAAAAACGGTATGCACATATAGAAAAAGAAATGTTGGCAATAGTGTTTGCCGTCGAGCGTTCTAGGCAGTACATTTATGGCAGATCTGATGTTACAGTTCATACTGATCATAAACCCCTAGAAGCCTTATTTAATAAACCATTAGTGTCGGTGCCGGCTCGTTTGCAACGAATGATGATGAGAGTGCAAGGATTCGATATCAAAGTCATGTATGTGCCCGGCAAGTACATGTATATTGCGGATACATTATCGCGGGCGCCTTTAAATGAGTTGATGCATGATAAGGTGACGGAAGAAGTCGGTGTGCAGACGTGTTTTATGATAGAGAATGTGCCGTTTAGTGACGTAAAAATGCAATTAATTAAAAAAGAAACTGAAGTAGATAGTGATTGTGCGCAATTGACTCAGTATATTAAAAATGGTTGGCCGAAATATAAACGCGATGTCGATGAAAAAGTTACTGCGTTTTGGCCTTATCGAGAACAACTTCATCACATGGATGGAGTGATTTTCAAGGGCGATACTGTTTTTATTCCGCGTGGATTGCGAGAGGAGATGTTGCACCGCGTGCACGAAGGTCACTTAGGCATAGAGAGGTGTAAGCGACGTGCACGCGAGGTGATGTTCTGGCCGGGAATGACTGAGGACGTGGAACGCGTGGCGCGACGTTGCGCGGCCTGCGCGTTGCACGCGCCGCACCCGCGCCGTCAGCCGCTGCTACAGCACACTGTGCCCGCCTTGCCGTGTCACAAGCTCGCCTCGGATATATTTGAATACCGGAGACGGAGATATATAGTACTCGTGGATTACTTTTCTAACTACGTTGAAGTCGGCGAATTAACCGGCATGAGTAGTAAGAAAGTTATTGAATTTATGAAAGAACAGTTTGCAAGACACGGGATACCAGCCGAATTAGTGACCGACAACGGCCCCGCATATAGTTCGTTGGAATTCAAAAATTTTTTGCGAGAGTGGGAAGTTCGTCATATTACGTCATCGCCACATTATCCTCAGTCTAATGGCAAAAGCGAAAGAACAGTGCAAACGGTAAAAAATTTACTTAAAAAATGTATTGATTCTGGTGAGGACTTTAATATGAGCTTGTTAAACTTTAGGTCTGCGCCTAGAAGTGGGTTCGACTCTCCAGCGCAAATGTTGATGGGAAGAAGATTAAAAACTAAATTACCGATTACTAGAGAGTTGCTATGTGAACCGGTCGATAACACTAGCAACTATAAGACTTTCATGGCGAGAAGGAATAAGGATAAAAATCAATATGATAAGTCTGCGAGACCGTTAGAACGTATTTCAGTTGGTGACAAGGCGACGGTAGTGTGCAACGGGCAAACAAAACCGGTTTCTGTCGTAGCACGTGCTCCAGAACCGCGGTCGTTTATAGTACAAGATAATAATGGGAAAATGTATAGGCGTACACGAGGTCACCTAGTGGTGCGCGCGGGCGCGAGCACGGGTGCACAGTCGCATTCGCATCCGTCACCGGGACCACAGGCGGGGTTCACTAGCCCCACGGGTGTAACCATTCGGCGTCGACGTAGAGACATCACCGAACCTGGACACGGTTCTTGTTCACGGAGGGGATCTAACACAAGTTTGCCTAGTTCTAGCATAGATACTTCATATGCAAACGATAGTGATCATGTGTCATCTCCATCGCCTCCAAAGGTTACTATAGAAAGGTCTAAGGAGCGAACTGCACGTATGCTGTCAAATTTATTTTTTGGTTCGTCTAAAGAGTAATAAATACCGTCTGTTATAAAATTGTCTTAATTATATTCTTTGTAAACATTCTACATATGTACACTTTTATATTAGATATATATTTAATAGTTCTCTATAAATATTGTATACTGTTCTATTTTTGTGAATATCATATTTAAGTTAGCATACATTAAGGTTATAAGATATTTAATAGATGGAAAGTTATAAGTTTCTTAGAGTTAAAATCTAAATAATTTCAGTGATATAATATAGTGATTTCATTTTTAGAAGGGGAAAGATGTAGTATATTGAGAATAAGTGGGTAATGTAAAAATAAATCAGTGTTAAACCAACTTGCGTGTGTTTCACTACAGTACTGATATGGCTTTTATCCAAATTCAAATTTCAATAGTTCATAATATGATGTAGAAAACTAGCAGCCTAAAGTTATTAGTCGCCTAACAATTAGCTCTGTATTAAAATCACAGATCATGAAAGACTTTCGATATGGTTCACCTACGGACAAAAAGAATGACTGAAATTAAATGTCCTGAAAACTATATTTATGTTTCAGAGCTGCAAATAAAGCGCTAGAAGCTTCCAAATTTGTGATCTGTTCTGTGGTGGATTTATTGTATGAAGCAAAATTGAAGGTTGGATATTTTTAAAGTCTTATTATTTCAAGGGAACTTTTTACACACAAAAATACCTATGCTGACTAGCCAATTTCATGTTGAATGTTGACATATGTCATTTTGCTACTTAACACCAATATTCAGCATGTTGTACTTACCATTCTTGCGCGGGAAAGCTTGTGCAGAGCAATAAGTAATAAAATAAGGATTGTATTGTCCCCACACTGCAGGTGCTCTGACAGTTTAATGGTATGGGTACGGTGTCAAAAGTATCTTATTGAGAATATTATCCGCAGAACTGCCCCAATGATTTTGATAGAACTAGGCTATTGTGTAGATATTTAGTTTCGTTTGTATCTAATTTGGATTTATGTCCTAGTATGTGAAAAAGAAGTAATTGCTTATCCTTCTTTAACGCTTCGAAGAGGATTTGATAAAAATAGTTGTCTGTTGACTAGGCTATAGAAGCGGGAATATAAACAAGCAAATATTGGTTGAAATTACTTTATTATCACACGAGGCAAGGTGCATCTGTAGAGAAATATTCTTTTGTTTCAGTTTTACACCTTGTTGGAAAGAATGGACAAAGATGATTTGTGTAGTTCTGTTTGCTGCGCACGAGTAAGATATTCATTATTATAATTATATCAACACTATAGGTCCCGCACAAAGTAGTCAGAGTATCGAATGCCAAATATCCATACAAATCTGACGCGATATTTTTAAACTGTCTTTGTTTTTGCGAAGAAACTAAATATATGTACAGTTACATTATTAGCCAGTGCATTACACATTTACTTGTAATTCCCGTACTTAAATATAATATATGACTATTGTAGATCTAGCCGCCGTTCATCAAGCCGTTTTCAAGCAAGTCTTGTCTTGTTGAAACCACATATCTGTATAGTATTAGTCGATTGTGACAGTATAACGAATCTGACATTATATCTTTTAATATGGCTTATGGGTCATTTACTTTTGTTGATTATCATAAAGACACATTATATGAACGCTTAAACGACACACATTTAACGGATACGTTGTGACGATCGAGAAATATTGTAATTAGCTATCACACTGAGCTCAATGGTCTAGAAAATATTGTACGCGTGTCCAAATTCATTATCACGTCCTAAAAACACCGTTGGTTTAATAATTTTCATCGAGCTATCTATGGTCTTTCATGTCACACTGTACTTAGCCCAATGTGACAGAGTTTTTATTACAGGATGAGGAGCCAGAACATGTTAGTAAAGTAACCAAGTGTCCGAATTGCAAGTGCGTCAGGAACAGGTGTCGATCGTCAGGAAACTTTCGGCCCATGTAGCTTGTATAAAGTATTAAGCTGACTTCATAAAAGGATGAGGATCTCGATGCCCTTATATTTTTTTCGTTTGTTTATTCAGAACTGTATTATTTATTAAACAATCGGTTTTTTTTCTTTGTAAGGATGCACTTTGTTTGGTCCCATTCAAATTTGAAAACATAAAATATCAGCCCGAAGGGTAAAAACCTGCGGAATGAAAATTTTATGGGCTCGAATTTTATTTATGTAAATGTAGATAAAAAGTATACGAGAAAATGGAGGTAGGGACATCAAAAAAAAACTAACAACAAAACAAGGTTTCAAAGAAATTGTTTTTGATACATAACACGCTCTAACAATAGAATGTAATTAATAATAGCATGGTTTTTTTTTAGTTTCACCAGTTTCAATTCATCATCATCATCATCTTCATCATCTGTTCTCAGTCTACTGCTGGACACAGGCCTCCCCCAAAGAGCGCCATCGCGCTCTCTCCTCGGCTTGTACATTAACTTTTGTAATAGTTACATTTTGCTGTAATAGAACCGTTTCGCCGTAATGTCTAGTGTAAAGTGTACAGCTACGAGTATCTAGCGATAGTCGATTTGCACAATTTGCACAACAGCGAAAATTCATTTCCAGTAACGTGTTGCAAGTGAAATAATTCATTCGATTTCACTAATACAGATGGGTGTACGTAAAGAGAATTAAGATGTGCCTAGATATTATAAGATAACCTCAGTAGTGACGGGTATCGACGGACACGAGGCGGATCCTCGACGCGACGTTGGCGGAACAAGCGAAAAATATCCAGCGGATTTCGTAACAACACCGGAGAAAAAAAATCATGTAAACTCACTCCCAATAGCCGTAAAATCAGTTTTATAGCAATTTTATCGTAAACACTTACCTATCATTTGATTCCGAGAATAACGACGAGGTTTATTTTAGTTCCCCATATTTTCGTGAGGAACTTCGGGCCAGCCATGAGCACACGGTGTCTGAAGAATTCATTTTATGTTCTGTCCACTTTTTTATTGGCAAGTACAAATTATTTACACAATATATAACCCTATAACTGTAGACTTCCCTGTGTTTTATACGTACCGACATCCGTTGCGTGATCATCATATTCAACTCATGTATTTACGGAATACTTTATGGTTAACCAACATTTCGTTTGTGGGGAAATAGCAATAAACAATAAATACTGAAAGCAACTCTCTATGTTACAGCATTACTTCTCAATTATTGCATTAGAATACGTATTTCTTAAATATATATTATTACACTTAATATAAATGATGTTTTTGGTTATTATTCATAATTAAATGTTAATCATGCTTCCCTGGTCGAGTGCTTACGAGCCCGACTACGGATCGAGAAGTCCTGAGCTTAAATCGTGGGTTGGGAATTATTGGATTTTTCTAACTAGAATTCCTAGGTGTAATTTCAAGTACTTGCGCGGGGTGTAGACTTGTGCTTGGTGTATGGCAATAGGCTCACTGCCCACTTATCTGCCCACCTCTTCAGGGATTCCAAGCGTGATGTTAAATTACTAAATATTAATAATTCTATTAAATAATAATCCTTGGCAAATTCGAAGGAAAGAAATAGAGTTTAATGATTCTCTTATATTACGTACATAAAAATTAACAGGTAAAAGTTGCATCAAAGAATCCATAACAAGTAGACAAGTAATTTTGAGTCAATGACAAGTCGTAATTAACTTAACTACCTCAGTCATATTTATCACGAAGATTAAATAAAAGTAACAGCTAAGTTTTTGATTTACAAATCTAATGTTAACACTGATGTTAATATCTCACTTTTTGCTTAGACGTGTGGTTTGAAGACGATCTGTATTATTCGGGAGATGTAGGTAAATATAGCTCAGAGTTGCCAATATAATTCCTAAGACTATATTAATTTTTTTCGTACGTAGTATATAATATAGTATATATTTCGTAGTATATAATATAGTAGGTGTGCCCGTGAATTGTTTTGCGTGGGATTAGAAAATTTCACAAAATTTTACAAAAATTTATTAACTTAACTGGACGTTTCCTTCTAAAACTAAATTACATAGTTTACGCGTCTGAGCATTTATGGTAAACACGTTTCCACGTTTATGGTAAAGCCAAATGGAAGACTGATTAAACTAATCAATTTGAAGCAATCACAGGGAAAAAATTGCGTGAGAACATAAAAAGTCCAAATTTCAGCTTTTATTACGTTTAGTTTCGACTTTAAATTTTGTAGCGTCTATTATTGTAGCGTCATAAAAATACATACAAACTGTGATGTGATCGGAATTAATGCGACGTGAAGGATAATGTTTTGTTATGCAACAGGACAAATTGTTTGCTAGATATAGCTCCAGTGAACCGGCGACGAAATCGAAAAATTACTTTCATATCTGTCTAGTGGTTACCGTAAAGAACTGACATTATGTTTAATTTGCTAAGTTTTTTTCTGTGTCGAAAGAATGACTACCAAAGTATTAGAAAAAAAAACAATGTACAGATCATTATAAGCAATCCTACGTATGTGTTTAATAATATTTTTTCATGCTTAAAATGTAAAATCGTGTACATATGTAATGACGGAAGACACACTTGCCAAGATGTGTTACAGAACATTGATCGAATATTTCGAGGAGGTCTCTTTTATGAGTGATTTATATTACTTATATAATTGGCTAATATCGTGCCAAGCGTTAAGTCCAGTTTGTTCAGTATCGATTTTTGAACTGTCGATTGCGAGCAAATAAGGTTCACATGAATGATGTTAATATACAAAGAAAAATTAAGTAGCTATAACTTTAAGCACATACAGCATACAATTTCTGAACTTATGTACTTCACCATGTGAAAGCTAACTATCGCGCGGTTTTACTATGTACATACTTATTTTTGCACTAAAAACTTTTTTGTATTACCATTGGGTGAGTACAACATATTTATCTTAACATAACTTTGGATATTCGATAAAGCAATGTGATTATTTTTGGTTTTCAAATTAGTTGTGCAACTTTTATCGTAAAATCAGCTTTGCATCACTGATTCGAGAAAATATAGGTTCGAAATCTGCACAAGTGCAGACGGCAGGCGGTTTCATCTTGTAGTATTATACTTAATATATCGGCATATCTGTACATATCGCTATCTGTGCTATCTCAAATTAGATTCCAAATTAGGTGCAGCCTGTATTATAGTCATCACACAGTTGATAATCCATTTATGCACACATAAACACAGACATGCGCGCACGCACATACACACACAATTACACATATGCCTGAAATGGAATTTTTATTATTGATGGATGTGATTTCAACTTATAATACTGATGTGATATATCTGGATCAAAGTATAACAATGTTTTAATTTAATTGCTGTTGCTTAATAGATATCGTATGGAATTGAAGTGGCGAAAGAAGAAGTAGACAAAGTAATAGAAGATGAGATTACACACAAATTGAGCACAGATCTTTTGCAGAGCGTTGAAAGAAAGTTCCAAGTCGATCTAGAAAGGTAACTAATGATAGTAATGTATAAAAGAACATATTAACACATATATCTACCTACCTACGCTACCTACTGTCTGTTTCCCGTACCGATGTTTAAACATAGTTTCTATCAAAAGTTCTATCATAAGGGAGAATCACAACACAATTTTGATAGCATTTAGTGATCATTTGTCGGAAATTTTTATCAGGCACGAATACCTTTTGGAACTTCAAATTTTTAGACGATTACACATCTAAAGATGCTGGTGACAAATTGAACAGATCTAATGCTTTTTGACATCATGAAAACGATTTTCAGATCTGTAGACATGGTTTTGATGAAGATTAAATTACTCTTACAAAACGGCACTCATCATATACAAGACAAGTTGGTCGAAATTCAAGGAATGTTGGATGTTATGAAGGAGAATCATGAAAATAAAGTGCGTAATAGATTAATTGTAATTCTGAAAACAGGACAGTACATGTGTTATTATAATGATTTTTTAAATTATATTTTGATTGTAATTTATAAGCGATAAAAAAATTACGATTTAATTTTACAATTGTAGAAAAAAAATCATAACATAGTCCGTGAAAGTTAAATACAGGTGTATTGGTATTGTCATAGGTAGAGAAATGCTTATTGAAGAAAGATAACAAAACCTCGTCCTTGGCGGAGAAAGCCTTGCACCAAATGGTGATATGCGGCTATGCTTTGATTGGCCAAGATCCAGCGCGAGCAGTTAGCACCGTGGTCAAATTAAAGAACATGATAAAGGAAGGAATGAAACCGGTGAGATTTGAAGCGTTAATTATAAAATACACTACGGAACATGTACAGCAGTTCTAATTTAAATAACTACTTTATGATCTCTGAACTCTGAACACGTATTTCCAATCAAAACTAGAAGAAACATACATTGTGTTACACACACAATGTCGTGCACTAGCGCTAATCTATAAATGTAACGCCGATAAAAACCCCAGAGCACTTAATCTGGCAACGCAGACATAACGCAACCGAGAGTGAAATTCCAGATTTACGAACAAAAGCTGGAGATTAATGGGTTGCTAAAAGTCTGCGGACACAACCACGACGCGCTGCGGAAGGTCGTTCAGTGCGTCATATCTAAGGTGAGGGCAATTATGGTTAATTTTATCGCTTTTGAGAGTGGAAGATGTGGAAATTTATAGTTAAGAGTACGTTAGTTCAGTAAAGTTTTGTAGTGAACTTTTGGGTGGTATTATTGCTTTGACTCTTAAATGCATAAAAGACACATTTCAAAATTCTGTTTCAATTCTTTACTATTATTTTTTTGTTTGTTAATATTTCCACATGCATTATATTTAATATTACCCCTAGTTGTTACTAACATTTTATTTTATTGGAATTTGATACAGTTCTAGGTTACCTCATTTGATATATAAGTTGGCAGTTGGCAATAATTTCAGGCAGTTGTAGTTCAATGATCACTTTCGCTATATTATAAAATGTGTTGTAATAAATAAAAAAAAATGTCTTTATTCACGAAGGGATATTAATTTTCGTAGATCAAAACCAAGCTACACATCCCTAAAATATATTTAGTGTATGTATTTAAAAGCTAGTAACTGCTAACGGTATAATGAAACATTAAAAGTGAAATACAAAACGTATAAGAAGAAAATGCCTTTGCTTTGTTAGTTATATAGGCAAAAGAAGAAAAATCTGGAACATAAAAATTTACGAGACAAATCGGAAGTAAGAATATTTTGTCCAATCAAGTTATTAAGTAATTACATTTATATTTTGATTAACTCGTTGGTCGTGTTGTCGGTAAGTCCGGGGTTCCAATCCCGGGTCGGCCACTAGCGGATTTTTCTAATTTCGATTTTTTAGTTGTGGCTTGGAGTCTGGAAATGTACTCGGTGTACGGCAAATATACTACATACCTCTGCCTATCTCTTTGAGTATTACAGGAGTGATGTTATGTTTATATTTTACGCATCGCGTCGACAGCGGCGTTAGCAACGGCATGTTTAATAAAAACAAGATCGCTGAAACGTTATGTACCTTTGAAGAAACGGTAAAAATATTTTTATGAAAAACATATAACAAGACTCGACAATAACCAGAAGCCGCGGCAGATCAGCACGATTCGGGCCAAAATGAAAATGTTTGAAAACTTCAACAGAAAATTACTCATATCCGTCAGTTGAGTGCAAAATAAATCGGCTAAGAGTTGCTCGATCGTAAATCCACATTTGATATAAAATTATTTAATAGCTCTCAGCGTTTTTGACGTTCCATTGCACCTACATAGCGGTTATAAAATTGTATCAGTTATAATAATTTAGACTGCTTTACAATCTGCGAAATCACAAGATAAATCTTGCGATGCCGCAAGATCGTATTATAAATCTTTTGATGAGATGTTTTCGTCATTTGTGATATCTCTAACATGTTGTTGTGGTCGCAACTCAATTTTGATCGTAAGCATATTTTATAAACATATCATTCTATTCACCTATTTTTTTAATGTATCACTTTCCATTATTTTTTAAATTCAAGTTCCATTTTTTGTTCCCAGTCTCCTTTAATAAAATCGACAATGATGGAAATAACAGAAAAGCTTTTGGAGGGTGTCGTTGAATTGACGAAACTGATGGCTCACGGTGCGATGCACGAAGCATGTCTGATCGAAGTTTTAAAGAGCATTGAAGATGAAGTCGTGGAACTAATAAAAGAAATCAGGCATTGTGTCTATGATAACAATACGTACATTAAAGATTTGGATATTTTTATGGCTGGTAACAATGCAACGGTACTTGATATAAATAACAAGAAAATAAAGATTACAGAAACAGCTGTCAATAATACTAAAATTCAAGATATTCTAAGACATGAGTTAGTACAAGAGAATACAAATGATCTAGACAAAAAGTTCAAAGATACTCTTGTTAACTTGGATATGGATATTAACAGTGTCAGTAATGGTCTTAACCCTAGCAGTGTCAAAAGTAAAGATGATTAGAATAAATAAAACAGTTTATTCAAACTTTACTAGGTGGAGACCTAGTAGTGGTAGTTGTGTCCTGCTACTTTAATGGTAATAAATAATTGGTATTATACCGGTTGTTAAATACTATCGAAAATATTCGATTATTGGTTAATACTTAAATGAATATAAGACGTGCTTCAGTAGATGCCAAAAATGCTGCACAATTTGAATGGGATTTATTGATTTCTTTCATCGTCTTCCGCTGTAATAATATATTTTAGTGCATTGTTACCGACAAAAGTAAAAGCTTGCCAAAATATTTCAAAAATAACATGTATTTCTGTTGTCCTTGATTTTCTTTTTAATGATTTTAATCATTTTCATTTTTTAATCATTTTCATTCATCTCTATATTTATGTAATAGTGATCAAATTATCCGATTTTTAGCTGTTAACTTCTATAATGTAAATTACTACTTATTTGTCTCAATCCCAGTCACTACCACGATCAAGGTTTGCCCCGATTGAATAGGCAAACTCGTTGTAAGAGAAAAAAAACAATTGCAACCTCAAACTTTTAAATGAACTATTTGCGTATTATTATTTTATGTGATAATAATTGATTTTTACCATTCCCTTACCATTATTATCATCAGCCTATTTCAATCTACTGCTAGAATTAGGCTTCCCGTCGGCTTGCTGTATTATACTTCTGCCTGCAGCGCATACAGATATGATAACATGAATTTGCAGTATTTTAAAGCATTTACATGCCGATGATAGAAAAAGGCACATTTTACAAAGTTTCGACTCCCCTATTTAAACGATGAAAATCACAAGTTATTTCCTCATTCAAAATAGTGACGTAAGGAGACTTATGGAGATAATAATGATGCCGAGATTGATCCCAAATGTAATGCGTACATAGTTTAGCAAATATTAGCGAAAATGTAGGCGAAAATAAACACGACCACGTACGCGTTTAGGCAACGAAGATTGCTAATTTTACTCGCACAATCGCTTAATTCACCAGATGATTTATAAGTGTTTAGCTATAACGCATGGTGTATGTCCAGTTACTGGATATGGGTCTTGCTCTGAAATCAAAAGAGTTCTGGCTTATTGCATACTACTATCCTAAAACTAATCGCTGGAACAATTTAACCAGTCAAACGTGACTTGGAATACCTTTTAAGTAATCAAGATATAGAGATTTATTTGTTAGTTTTGGTTTTTGATAGCTCATGTTCATGGTGGATATTCTAAGAAATAACAAATTATTAGATCACGGTAAGATTGGCAACACGAAACGGAGTAAAATGTCCCTGACAGGTCGGAACGTTCAATAAACCAATGAGAAGATGTAAATATATGTAGTTTAATGGTTTCAAATGACCTTGCTACACGTACGTGGCATAGATTTCAGTGTGGTTTGCGCAAAAGTCAAATGGGGTTAATTTGTTATGCGAATTTGTGCAGATAGCACATTTAGCCGTGTACTGTAACACACCAGATGGAACTAAAGGATAGGGTTATATTTTCGGGTTGCGATTTGATTTTGAGGTTTACTGCCTCAAAAATTTACTTTCAAAATTATGATCAATATTAATTTAAAGTTTATTTTAGTTATTTTTCCCATTCACTGTTTGTTTTACAACTGATATGCTCACTTGGGCAGTTGTATGAATTATAAAATGTTATGTAGGTACTCGTAAGTGTAAACTTATACATATAAAGAGTAACAATTGGGAAAACCAAAAGTAAGTTTTAAATATATTGAAACTAACATGTTGATGATAAGTTATGTAACTTACTAGATACTGTTAGGTGCCCAAATTACCTAATGAAAATCCTGAAGGATTACACTGGACATTTTGCTTTTCTTACACAGCGCGCCATTTACGTCTCAATATTACATACACTGATCGGATGATCAGTTACAGAGTTCCATAAACACAGAAACCCAAAAATCCGTTATATCCGCATGTAACCATTGGTTATTGGCAGTTTGCCAGGTTTCAAAAAAATGAGTAATAGGGACTATGTGTAAGCGATAGGGCGTTCACCTCGGATAATATGACTGAGACCGAAATAGATCGGAATAATCCCTTGAATTCAACCCGCGCCGACTATCCGCGATGCGAATGACAGCGAGAAATGCCTCTGAACAACTCGATTATCGTTGCATGTCCGCTTTAGTAACGTTAGTGTAGGAGTGACATAATTGTAAGTCACTCAACTTCCTGCTAAATAGTCGATGGACGCTGAGCGTTGGATATTATTAATGATACTTTGAAATTAAATAATATCTAGATATGTCACCATGAACGTTACATCAACTGATGATCCTGACTCCTTAGCCGGGGGTTGTGAGGTCGATACGCACTCAGGAAATATGTTCGTGTGATCAGTAAGACGGTTTTTATACATACTCAAGTAAAGTAACTTCACGCCTGTAATCCCCGAAGAGGTAGGCACAGGAATGTAGAACATTCCCACGTTTCACCAGTT
>DWFO01001159.1:0-16742 GCA_018246595.1 Mimoniades nurscia nurscia | reverse complement strand
CTGGTTACCATACCACAAGCTCTGTTGATGCTTACTTTGGAATCAGATGGCCGTGTGTGGAGATGTCCCAAGATATTTATATTTATCTATGTTAATAAGGTATAATTTTTTTTACAATAATTGCTCATATACCTAGCTGTTATTGGAAAAGCCATTTTTCGGGCAGAGTACTATGGCAGCGAACGCGGAAAGTGCTCATTATGCCGAGCAAACAGCCAAGAAACGTCCAATAATTGGTCCGGTAATGAGTGGTAATGAGAACTGAATAATTCAAAGTTCCAAAAAGGGGTTCACTGAATTTAGACGGGAAAAGCGTATCACAAATGAAGAAGATATAGTTCGGATTCGGAGTGAAATGCCAAATAAACCAGCTGTTCACCGCTCGAGAGGTAGAAACATCAATTTGAAGCAGGATAATGAATGCGGTAATGAGACTTGAATAATGTACGGCGATCGTACTGAGTGCAGGCTCGTGCTCGACTAACTGGACGTGCGTGAATCTGTTGTCATGGCAACGAGTATTAATCTTTCAAGGTACAGCGGATGGTAGCGCGACTGTTACGGCTGCTGCTCTGTATGGAGCTGAATATAGCTACTAGTAATAAGCTTTTCCAGTAGCACGCTGCGAGACTCGACCTTCAGCTTTTTATTTCCAACCACTGCTGGATAATTTGCACACATCTTCACTCCTCCTTTCTGGAGAGATGATCCAAGTCGTCATCAAATTATTATAAATAATCAATCATTAGTGTTGTAATTATCGAGGATGGAAATGTAATGCATGTAAATCAAAGGAGTACGGATCAAACTTAAATGCAATTACTTTTTCATTGACATCCTATGAAATGCAATAATGCAGCTGCAGTAAGTCATGGAAACTGCACTCGATAATATTTATTTGCGCACGCAGTAAACTTATTACAAAGGCAAGGCAGATTGACACCGCTATATAATAATCGCAGAGTGCGAGAGAAATATTTTCAGTACGTTTATCAATCACATCGTTTGCTTAACAAATTCGGGGAGCTCGTAAATTTTGCTGTATTAATCAAATTAGTGCCTGATGAAGCGCTCGTGGGACACAATTAGTTTTTGCAAGTTAACTTAATGAAGTTTAAGCGACAGGTATTTTTGTATTTACACTATGATATTCAATGCAAAACTTCATTTGTATGTCGCTCTGTAATAAGTAAAAACCACTTTTCTAATCTCAGATTACATTGACGTTAATGATTTAATGATTCAATCCCGGCCGCATAATTATCATTGATAAAGCAATTGCAATGCCTTGTCTCTTAGATGTTCTTGGTCCCAAATTTCGATTTATGATAATGGAAGTGCTGTTGTAAAAATTGTCTTTTATCGTTAAAGAATGATCAATCAATCAATCAATCAATTGAATAATCAATTGTTAGGAGCGATCTGTGTTACTTGGTGCACTGACTAATGTTGATTATCATTATCATCTTTATGAGCCTCTATCGGTCCACTGCTGGACGCCACCTCGCCTAATTAGCTTATTAATTGAGCTATTGCAGCAAATTATATTGTCTTGCAACGTAATGATATCCGACTAGATTGGCCGCATATAACTATGGTCGGCAGTAGAGTTTATAACTATTGTCAACTAGTTTCCTACTCTCGATGTTGAAAGGCCTACTTTATTACAAATCATTGATAGAATTTATTATCTGAGTGCAAAAACGTTTTTCACTTATCTGACTTGTACATTTACACATATGAAATTAGCGAAGACAGAGAGAAAGTAGAAGAGATTGGTACTCGTACCACCTAAATATGTGAGACACGTTAACTGAGAAAATTGTCAACGTCGTCAATAAGTCGCTTGGAATAAAACTAGCAGTAAATTTGCATTGTTTACAATGTGTTCAAACCATAAGATGAATGAGTTGTTCAGCGATCGTACAATTAGATTATTTAAGTTTTCCGTTCCGTGTTCGTTGCACTCGAACAATCTGCATGTTTCCAGATAATAAAATGAAACGAACAATGTTTCGATTTTCATTTCATGACCTGAACCGAAGCTTTGCAATATTGTAATGAGGCCTAAGTACGGTATCGAAATAATGAGTTAGGAATATTACTTACAATAAAAACCAAGTAAAGCTTTGGTAAGAACTTGTGATGTTTTTAAACGATTTTTTATACGAATGTATATTTATATGACATTGGGATTGTAGCGATTAATATTTTTTTTATAAAAAATTTTACTAATTTATTTACTATTATAAGATTTTGCTCATCGCTATATTTTATAAATTGGATATTGTAACAGAATTGAGAATTTTTCTTAATAAATTTTCCCTAAATAAATGTCTGTTTTACTATTTATAAATACACGCCTAAGGAGAACGAAACTAGTTAGAATAATTATATTCGTTATGTATTATGTGCATGATTGGATATGTATTGTGTACATATGATTAGTATGATTTGAAGTAGCTAAAAAGGATTTTAACATACATATAACTCGTTATTTTGATCGAATGGCTGATGAAAGAATGACGAAATAGATGTAAAATGCGAATGTTGATGGATGCAGGTGTCGTAGGAGACCAAGACTTACCTATCTAGACCAAATAAATAAGGTGTTATGTGATGGGGACGTTAGAAGTCTGCGAAACCGGCGCGCAAGTATGAAGAGAGTGATGAATGTGGGTGGACGAAGCACGACAGGTGTGTAAGAATAGAGATATTTGGCACTCTGTCTTTTCTGCCTACCCCGCAAGGGACCTGGTGTGATATGTATGTATTATGATCGATAATATAAGTATCATATGATATTGAATGGTAGTTAAACCGACGATATCCGATATTCAATAGAATGACGAAGCTGCTGATGTCCCAGCTCGATCATCTGTACTGACACTAGGTCTCGCAGCGCTCATTTCTTGAATCGAAGACTTGCCGAGCAGACTCATACGCCATATGAGGTACTATGTACATTACATTCATAATGTACTGTACGTGTCGACAAACATTGAATAAATTGACAACATTTTGAAATATTCAATTCATTATTAATTTGAGACATCATTTAACTAGTTATCTTTGCCCAATCATGTCCAACGCGCTCTCCTTTATTGTTCCACTGTTATCCACCGGCGTCCTCTCAGTATGAATAGAGTTTTGGTCATAGTCTTCCACGCTGGCCAAATAACACTCGTTTATTCAAGTGGCACATTTATGGGTGAGAAATATTATAAAAATAAAGTAATGTCATCCGATGGCGTATCATCTTCGGAATATGCAATAATGATCATAGTATTGCTGTGTAGGTACAACGGATGCGGCTGTGCCTGGCAATAACTGCATACAACATCCGGTGCAGCTAGCGTTCCTAATTCCCAAATCTGCTGTACGCATAATTAGCACAGCATCACTTCCGTGTTTATGAAAACACATTTGGCGCGTGGCTGCTGTACACAGTGCGAGGGACGCGCGAGTGGCAGTTTGAGACTTTTGAAATTTAACATTCACTTCATTTTAGCTTAATCACATTTTAAGCTACTAAATACGTAAGTTCACGCCTGTCATATCCGAAGAGGTAGGCAAAGGAATGTAGAACACCCCCACGTTTCACCAGTTACTTTTACGTCCCACTATGGAATCTATCTAAGAGAAGCAACTAAATGTTGTGTTATATTCCTCATGTTTAAAAAGGACCACGTCTAACTTAATTTCGAGAGGCAAGAGATTTTCCCTGACGACTCATAAAACTGATTTAAGATGCAATAAATGATATGAATAAATAAGGAAAAGGCAAAACATTACATAATACGTTACATTAAATCATCTTTTATTTATTTTGTAACTAAATTATATGCAAGAGCAAGATATTCTAGCACAAGTATCTAGTTATTAAAAGAATATCCCAATCATGTATCTATTATTTATTGATATGTAACTTTTTGAGAACAATAAATATTCTATATTCTTTATTCTTATTCTATCTAATTGGTGTAAGAAAGCTGCCGTTTCGATACTCGTATCCACTGACGAAACGGAATAAAACGACGAACGGAGAGAACAAAGTGAAATATAGAAAATAAATAAAGCAACATGTGTACATATCCGCCACTAATTAAAGTTGTTAAATAAAAATAGTGTAAGTTGACGTGACTTGCTCGTTCCTCCCTTGCCACACACAACCATCCTCGTCCCCTCATAGCGTTCCACGACTGTACCCGGCCATCCCTTCAGGATATACAGGATTAAGGCTATAATTATCCACGCTGGACAAGTACCATACGGCAGACTTCACTCTCCTCAGACAACTCTAAAGTGTGCAGGCGTCTGGATACTTCCCTTACTATTACAACAAATTATATTCAATCTTAATTCGCTCATTTATTACTACTGTAATGCCAGGTTGAACTCGAAAACACTAGACTATCGTTGCATACCACACTGCATACCACACACGTTGCATACCACATACTTCGCGACACCTGGAACAAATAAAACCAAACCTTTAACCAAGCTACACTTTACCAGAGCTTTCGCGTGTACGAGTATGTTGTAAGCAAGTGATATATCACGAGGAATCAGAATACCTTTCCAACTTTACAATAATACCGCGAGACGTAATATATAATACGGCTATTGTTCGCTATCGCTCGAAACTCGCGCCGCGGGCTGAATTCGAATGAATTTCATTAGCGCAACACAAAGTGGCTACGTACCTGTCGTGCACTGTACATACTTGCTCGCTAACAATCTGCTAATATTCTGCAAACGATATTAGATCTAGCTTTAATTAGGTCTCGATATAAATTTTTGCCACTCGGTGCCCTCTGCTTACCCTATTAGAGCCCTGATGATGACGGGAATAACTTCGATCAATAAGAAATAGTCAATGTATTAGATGGACAAAATAAAGTAATGCTTACGCTGCGCTCATTTAGTGACGTAAATGATTTATTTCTTAATCTTACTTAAGTTATTGATTGAGACTAGAAAATTTATAATGACTAGCCACGGAAATATAAAAGTTATACAAAATGCCCCATTTCTGTACATAAATAAGTGTCAAATTGCAAATGGTACAGAAGACAACAGAATGTTTTGCCCCGACTTAAACTATGGCATCGCATTTATTCATCGATCTATACATTTAACAGCACTTATAGGCAACATAATACAATTATCGCAATAAATTACAAAATACATTATGCGGTTACTTATAACACTGCGAATCCTTCAAATAATAGATACAAATTTGGAAGAAGAACCCTTTGTTCAGTTGCCTCAGGAATAACGTCTGCAGTTGATTTAATAATTATATTACCTCCATCTACTTACAAATGGGTTGAGACAAAGCCTCTGACGTCATATTTCTCGCCACAATGGTATCCTGGAGCGCAATTACTCAGAGCACGCCTGCAGGAGGAACTAGTCCAGGCCTCTTTGTTCTGAGCGGCCTGCTCCTAATCCGATCGTTAAATTATTGTTCGGAAGTCGGCTTATTATAAACCATTCGTTGCGCAGTCTCTGATATTAGCTATTCTTCTTGAGGATATTAATATTTTATAAATTTTAAATCATTAAATAAGTGTGCACAATGTTTCAGTTCAGTAGCATAGCTACATACTTACTTTATTTTAAATTGTTTTTATGTAGTATCTTTATTTGTAACTAAATTAAAACTTAATAAATTTCATTTAAAATAGAACATGTTTAACAAAAGAAATTTAGATATTTCAAACAAATTTTCGTGATCTTACAATTCGTAAACAATCTTAAATTCGTTCTACATTCCTCTTCGAGGATTACAGACGTGATGTTACGTTTTTCTTCTCATTAAAATTTAGTTGGATCGACACAAGCCCTATCATAATATTGCTCAGTTACATTATTGAGAAATAAATTTGACATTAAAATAATTCAACATTCGCTACTCGACGCGTCATAATATTGTTCAAATGGATGTGTCGTAGATTTTAACCCAACATCGTATATTAAGCTCACACGTATAATTAGGGGCTCAAGTAAAGAGCCATACAGCGTCACCGAGTAAGTATCCTTTACGACACCATTTATAACAAACCAAGTATCATACCTTAGTCTTCTAACAAATTTTAATACAACATCAAATAATCTTTTATTTTGATATACATTACTAATATTATAAAACTTCTTGAACAACTTTCAGAACTAAAGGAGCAATGGATAATTTACACTGCGATAAAATTAACATAGTTTTTCTAAGCCGAACGGAAACAGTACTTACATTCTGACGTAGAAGTAGCATCATAAACTTGATGCTTTTCTGTTATTGTTTTACGTAACCTACATCGCTGGTGCGTTATAACGTTCTCCATTAAAGTGCGGTTGTTGTGCTGCAATGTATGCGGTATATGTTGAAAGGACGAGTGCTGTTTCGGTTTTGTTAGGCACTTGTGTAGACGGCAGGACTACTCATTTGCTTTGTCTCCGTGTTCGTTGCGAGCCCCTTCGTAACGATATGATACGTGTTCAAAATACGTCTTCATTTCTTGTCGTAATATTGAGATAATTAAAGGAGAACTGGAAATTGTATGGAAATTGTAAGAAAATTTGTAATATTTGCGGAACGTTTAATCCAGTTTAGATCAAAACCACATTTTGTTCCTGTTCCTTAGAGACAAATTAATTTATTTTGTACTGTAAGGTTTGCAACTATCCTCTACTCGTATTCTGACATGAAAAGTCTTATCGTTTAATTCGCGTTAATATTACAAACCTAAATATTACATTTATTAAATAGGGACTTATAAATTAAAAACAGCTGTACTCGGTACCATTGCCACACATCATTTGCTTTGAGGTAACGTAACTTAAAACAAATACGTAACATCACGCCTGTCATCCCGAAGATGTAGGCAAAGGAATGTAAGTTTCGAGAGGATTTAAGTTAATTGTTCAATACTAATTGTCTTTCATTATTGTATTTTGTTGTATGTTTGTACCAAAAAGTAAAAAATAATTCGTCAAAGTCAATCAAATTATTACGATAATATAATAAGTAAGTAAGTAATAAGTACAACTATGTTATTTTTGGAGTCGGTGTAAGCCAAGGTAGGTGGTAGGCGAGATAGGTAAATTAAAAGTTAATTTGTAAATGGGTGTATATAAGTTTTGATGGTCTGTCACAGTACGAACTCACAGTATATTGTGGTTCGTATAGAAGTTGTAATGTTTACTTGGCTGACGCAGACTACAAAAATAACAATATTTGTACCTACATTATATCATCGTAATAATTTGATTGACTTTGACGAATTATTTTTGTTTATTTAAATAAAATGTTATTGTAAATGAGCTCGAGCGATCGATTGAGATTTATTTTTATTTCATTTCCACTCCTGGTTCCTAACAAAAGATTTACTGAATGAATTAAACGTAAGAGTCCGAATGGTGCTTAAAATAGATTCCTAGACTCGCCAACTTTTGGATTGCTTAATTATCAGGTGATCTGTTCTGTCGTCGGACATGCAATTAACGATGTCAGATGCTCTGTTGCTAATATTGCATTGCTTTATTTATGAAAACACAGGGCTATAAAATAATTAAGCCGACTGGATAAATGATGTTTGCGACATTTGCCTGTTGCAGCCGGTGACCTCCCGCAGGGCACTTGATGTGATGATGTAGTTTTGTACCGCGGAGACAGTAAACAGGCTTGAATGTCTCGATTATTGAGTAAGCCATGTAGCGAAGTTCCACACAACATGTTCACAAACTATTTCTATTTCGAAAATGTTGAAAACCTGTTATGCGATCTTTCAGAATAGGATAAATGATTGCTATATTCGATAAGGAAGTTGTAAATATGTATGTATATCAGTCAAATTCTCAATATGTATTTCAACCATCTGTGTTATGATTACTTTTCATTAAAATATTCTTGGTAAATAGCTATTTTCGTAAGGCGCGAATATTTATATAAGGGCACCCAATTATTCCCACTTAGTTACCGTTTAAATATTTTACAAGAAAATCTGCGGACATGCTGATTAATTAAATTTTCGAACTCATTTTTTTCCGATCTTTTTTCCACTAGTTACACAAAAAGATTTCAATTTATCGCTCCCTAATTGCGGAAAGTTGTCTCGAAATGGAGAAAAAAGATTTTCCACTCGATAACTTATATTCAGGTTCTGATAAAGTTCCAATGGAAATTCTTCCAATACTTTAAATTTGTGTAGGGCGATGTTTTTTCGGAACCCTTCTAGCGTTTAGAGTATCAAACCGATGGTATATTTATCGACTTCATTTCTATTTCCATTAAACAGAAAAATCAACTTCGTCATGGACAAGTGTATCGACGTAGGTAATCTCTTTATTATGTGGTTAAAGGTTATCGATAAATAATCATTCATTATTTTAACTGGTCAAACGTGAAAGTGTACTACATTCCTCTGCCTACCTCTTCGGGGATTGAAGGCGTGATGTTAAGTTTATTATTTTCATATCTAAAAACGTAACATCACGCCTATAAACACCGAAGAGGTAGGCAGAAGAGTATATACACTCTCACGTTTCATCAGTTACGTTTACGTTATTTTAATATGAATTAAGCATTGCAGTTACGAGTAAGTGTACTAAGAGGGCGCTGTATAAAATCGTATGCTAGCTATGTTCTTTACAATGTCTTCTACTGCGAGTAAAATCTGTCAATTCTTACCTGGCCATCGCAGCAGATTTAAGCTTTCTCATTGTTAGCACAAACCCGTGTCAACACTGAAACAATAATAGGGTTGATGATAATAATATTAATAAACATTTATTTTTGTTTTTGTGTCATTATATTACATCACATATATAGCACATATTTATATAACCACAAGTATTATGTAGAATACTGGTACCCTTCAGTACCTGTGTTGAACATTGATACCCATTATAAAATTTTACTTGTGATGATAATAATTGTACAAGGAGCTTGAACAGACTTTCCACAAGTCCCTTAGGCATCGTTGACAGGGGTCAGTGATGTAAAAAACCTTATGTACGCTTCTCAAGGTTTACTTCCCTTTGCAAACGGTTATTGTCCTTGAAACTTCCTACAATGTCCATTGTGTTAGATAGTGACCAAGTGATTCCAGCCGGGTATTTAAACGACTAGTGGTGACACAAATGACACCTCAAAAGATGAGGCTTTTAGTACAGAACTTTTTATGTGATTAACAACTTCAGCTCCTATAACTAAGAAACGTATTATGAACTCTACAATTGGCTGTTTATTTCTTTCTAATAATAATAATATTCGTTATTAATAATATTGTACACCAATAAAAAGTGTACAAAAATAAAAACTTAAAAGTAAAAATGTACGAAACGCGGCCTTATCGCTAATAGTGTGTTATTATTATTTTAGCTGTATTTGACATCAACGAAGGTTATCGTCGACGTCACTATAATTTCTTTATGTTGCACTTCTTCTTATTAAACTAACAAAACCGTTTATTACAATTCACTGACAATAAATTTAATAAAGACAGAGGGAACACTTTCTCGTTAAAATGTTGGAAGTTTACTAAAGCCCACTCAGTTGATCGACTTCTAAACGAGCAAGAGCCTGCACTCGGCAGTGCTCGGGACGCCAATCGGGCTCTTCATCACGTATGGACGGCACTCCTGGCGCCGCGCCGGTGCGGCGCCGCACTCGCGCCGCCACGTGGCCACTCCTCGCGCCCCGCCGTGTCTTATTAGTTCAAACGCTCTAGCATTTTAATATTAGATCACGTTGCACATTTCGTTCACGACATGCGCGGAACATTAAATATTCCTCACAACTATACATCATTAATCCAGAATATAACAGGGCTAAAAAGAAACTTCAAGTGCCAAATATCTCTATTTCCACTGACATTATGTGCTTTTTCTACAGTCTTTGCCACAACTGTAAATATCCAAAGAGTACTGTAATTCCCGATCCCACATTTAAAGGTATAATGTTCTTTCTTTCAATGTCATCGAATTATGTATCTAATAAAACTGTTTAACGGTTGACTGCTGTTCATTCGTCCTAAGTAACACATTTATTATTATTAATTATCCAATATTACTCATAAGCATGAAAATTCTTACGTGACCAATCAAAATTATTAACACCACTCCACAGAATAAATTACTGAGGTTTCTCTGACGTTTCAAATAACATTTCTAGTATAACGGGTATGGGTAAGAGCTTCTGCAATTTTGTGTACCTTTACCTCTCTTAATCCAATGAGTTCCACAATCACCATGGCTGTTAGTTTTCTGCTATTAGTACAAAAGTAGGAGATCACATTTTAAAGGTGAATCTTTGATTTTATGACTGATATTTTTTTTATTTAGCTATAAATACGCCAGAGCGCCGCACACGAGCGGCAAATTGAGCGGCGGCAACGAAAACATGCTCCATTCAGCCCGTCACGGACAAAGCGCCGCAACAAGCAGTTTGTCTGCCTTGATTGCTTTCCGTCTTCCGTTTGTATGAATTGCTGATAAAATATAATGTAAGACAAAGTCTTACAGGTACGCCTTAGAAAAATGTCTCTTCATAACCATATTTATCCTATCGTATCGGATTTTTCGCATGTTCTCTCGCTGCATAGATCTGAGTAATTATAAAAAAAAATTATAATGTTTTTTTAATTAATTACGTAATCCGATTATATTTATGTTTGGACGTATGAAGTTAGAAAATACAATGAGACTATTTGTGTCAGACTCTGCATTGAACGTTACGTTTTGAATAACTGTCAACATTTTTTAAACTGGGTAGTTACAAGTTACATTATATATAATAATCTTTAGTGAAGGGCTTATGATATCGTCCAGATCAAAGGAGTCCCTATCGTCTGTGGAAACCAGTGCCAGAAAGTACGACGTCTTATTAGTGGATTTAACAGGCAATTGTGATTACTTTTTCGTTTACCACTTACCCCACCGTCCATTAGAAGCATAATTATGTAATTGGGACACGCTATGTAGTCTTTCCTTAATACAACTTTATAAGTACCTATGCAGTTACCGATTTATTCATGATCTATTTTCAAATCTTTATAAATTAAGAGCATTGCGCCAATATTCGTACTGATATGACGAGTAGTGCATTGACGGCAACTGAATATTAACCTATTAAAGAGATGGAGGGATATCGCTTTTGTAAGCCATGATTGATAGCCTTCGCCAAGGTCGACCAGTATGAACTTAGCCACATAAGTAAAAACATTTTTCAATGTTCAGGCCTTTATGACAGTAATCACGAGCAAGTAAGGGCGGAAGTAGACTGTTAATAATGAAACAGTAATTGCTATTCGGGTTTCATGAAGTTTTCCAGATCTATTACACCGTATTGGCGGTTAGTTTCGCCTTCACCGCTATTTTACGTGCGCTAATATAATATTTTTGCAAGTTTTCGGCGAAGCAATTAAGTGTATAATAGCTTATTTCGTATTGTGCTTGAATAATGTTAGTACATCAATGAATTAATATGAAGAACCACTTAAAATTCTATTTATAAGTGATTCGTCTAAAATAAAGTTTTCGCTTTTAATAAAATTTACCGCAATATTGTTGTGCTCACCGCTAGACATTTAAATAACTGCCTTGCTTCTACTGGTACAGTTAATTTCTAATATGTTACTATCTTTATATCATTTACATTAAGTTACATACATGCTGCTTCTACTGGTAAATAATGTTAGTTTCTAATACGTATATAACTATGTTTATTTCAATTCATTATTCTTCTTCATATAAACGATCGTTCACATTAAAATCGTACACTAGGTATTATGTCCCTTCCGTGGATTTGGGAATGGAATATGTGAGTCAACTTCCCGTGCGTCACTCCGTTTTCATATGTCATTAGTTGCCTGTCGCGTCTTGGCTCGTTCCGGCGCTGTTTTACAACTATGTATAACTGACAGTGTTATTATATATATCTGAGTTAAGCTGTACAGTTACAATGTTTTTGATTTTAGAGTGAATAAGTTGTTCACTACTGTTTTAGTCCTTCAAAGACTGCCTCGTTGGTCGTGTTGAATGCAAGCGCAGCGGCCGATCGAGACGTCACAGGTTCAAATCCTTTCTTGGGTACTATTAGATTTTTTTTACTTAGGTTTTCTAGTAGTGGCTCGCTGTCTGAATGTGTACCCGGTGCATGACCAATAGGCTCACCACCTATTCCATAGTAGGACATAAACATAACTGGTGCAACTTGGGAGTGTACTATTACTCTTTTGTCTACCTCTTGTATCTCTTGATTGTTGGCAGGTACTTTAACGTTAGCTACAGTTTTCAGTCTTTAAATGGTGTTACGTCGAGTATTACTCTTATTTTAGCCGAACGCGGAGTTCTGCTGCCATCCACATATGTTAAAAACAGTATCATATTTATATAACACATATCGTTTATAGTAAAACAATAGTTGTGCTGATTTTTATGAATGGATTATAAGTTCTATAAAAATATCAAAAAATAGATCGAAAAACAGATCTGGACACTAAATCACAAAAATGGATTGATTTTCCTATCTCGAACGAGGAAAAGTAGATTGGAATTGATTGCTAGCTTTTGCCGTCAGTTGCGCAATGTGAAATAATTCCACGCTTTTGTTTACCGTACGAATCTGTTAAGTGAAAGAAAACGACAAATCCGAACGATCTTGTCGTCTCATTCGTAGGACATTAAAAAAAAGAAATTATAAATATTATTAAATATATTTCTGTTCACAGTGACTCACACAAAATGTACGAACTTCAAACAATTGTGTCAGTCTGGAATACTGTGTATTAACAAAATCTATAGATCAGTATTTTCCTGAAATTTAAACTATTTAACATATATGTATGTATTTTGTTTGAAAAGTCAAATAGAATCATTTACTTTTATTTGACTACAGATTCAGATAAAATTGTTAAATTGAGCGTCAAATGGAACAAAAATAAGTGTGCTGAATATTTTGAAAAGATACTGGTACAGATTTTATACATCAGCGTTTAATTGATGAATTCAGCGCTGACATTCGAATAGAAAGGCGACAGACATGTACGTCCTTTCTTTACTGTTTACTTGCTTAAGTACTTTTGACTTCTTGTTTACTTTGTTTAATACACAGTTACGACAACTACATAGATTAAACTAGACTATAAGCAGAGAGCACAGTACCAAATATAGACCCCTATAGGGCCGATATGCTTCGTCTAATTGATTGGAGACTTCTGACTCTCACGTAGACGGTGTGTGACTTATTTGATTGAAGTATCTGGGTCTTGCCGCCTTCGGCACTTGTATCATCATTCACATCAACATTCGCATTGTATAGGTTTTATCATTCGTTCATTTGCCATTATTTCTATACGTATAAGATATTGGAGCATGCTCTTTGCGGTTGGGAAACCAGCAGTACCTTTCAATCTGTTTACATATTTATATGTATGTGTATGCTAATCACTTTTAATTGGGCGTGCACGAAAGGAGCCTGCCTCATCGAGCGGCGACTATGTCTGATCTAGTTCATAACAAACATATACTGCCCGGCGCACCCTGGAAATTTCGACTAATCCTTTCACCACGATGGATGATCACTCAGCTATCGACTCGACGAAGAAGAAGGCTGACTGGAAAACACGTATTAAATGTTCACTGACAGCGAAACTCGTCCTTCTCTTGGGAGAATAATAGATGTACAGTTGCGGATCTCCGGTCGTGATTTTAATTGTCCAGCCTTACTCTGCTCTCGACTCTCGTTGGTACCGTCGCTAGCCTCACTCATTAAAAAATAAACTTTCACGGCATATTCCTTTCGACCTAACCGACCCGGTAACTTGTTTCGTACGTGTCAGTCAAGTCCGACGCCGATTTTTTATTTATAGCGCGCGCAGTCTCGCCGCGTCACCCCGGGGACGTCGCCGGGAGCGCTTATTTCATGACCGCAAGATATCCTTACAATTAAAACGACAGTCTAGGCCGTAATATATGTCAACTTGACAAATCACTCGTTCACTATCAAAACCTAAAATGTTCCTTCGTTTCTATGGACAAATTCTTACTTGAGTATTAAGAATTAATACGAATAATAAAGCGCAAAGCGCGATGATGCAATATCCCGTCCCTCCAGTGGCTAGCCACCCTAACTGCTGAGTCAAAGTTTGTGAGTTCGGTCCCTATTCGGGTAAAATATTAGTAGCAATGTGTTTATTATTTATCGTATTATCACAGTTCAAACTCCGCTTAGCTTAGTTAAAACTCATGTAACCTCAGAGGTACTAAAACATCTTATAAGATTGTACAGATTAGTTTAATTAGTGGTCGTGTCATCAACCTGCGATGCAACACGCTTGTAGTTTCTGGTAACAGTGCGTAGAGTATGACGGAGGAGTGCGAATGTAAATGGCGTCAGCTTAAATTATGCAGCGTAGTGTACGTACATAACATCAGGCCTGTAATTTCCGAAGAGGTAGGCAGAAGAATGTAGAACATTCCCACGTTTCACTAATTACGTTTACGTCCCACTATAGAATAGGTGGTGAGCCTATTGTCATGCACCGGACACATCTAGACTCCGAGCCACTACTAGAAAATCTAAGTTACATAAAATTTGTAGTACTCGACCTGTGAATCGAACCCAGGATCTCCCGATCGACAGTCGCACTTGCAACCAACACGACCAAGGGTGCAGTATGTAGCGTAGTGTACTTTTTGAATTATGGTTATTCAACGAGTCTTGACTAAATTTGATTTCGCGCGCCGACAAGTGTTAAACTAGGCTATTAGTTCTTTTATTCCGCAAATCAGGAACAACTGGTTACGTTTCTTTTAGCTGATTTTTGAATTAAATTTCGCAGAAGTTCTCTCGCTATGATGAGACGTCGCGCTATGATGACTCGTCGCGAGCTATTGACGCGTCGAAGGCGAGAGCCGTAGGCATTGCGAAGATGGCAAGTCAGTGTAAGGGGAAGCGTGTTCTTCGCAAGTGCCTGGTTAGGTTGATATAACTGCGAGAAAACTTTATCACATTATTTATATTAAATGCTTTTTAAAATTTCGTCCAATGCCCAGCCCACTGTCGCCATGAGCTTTATTGTATTAAAACTTATGTTGTTGCACGAACTGCAAATATTATTTGATTTTTCAACCGCCCTGATTTTTCAACGATCATTACTCTTCTCATACCTGGTTTCGAAAGACAAATTTTGATATAGAAGTAATAATGTTTCCTAGATGCAAACTAGTCGATATTTGTGTAGCGGCCCGATGCGCGCCGGTGCTCGCAGTGCGTGTAACTAGCGTGCAACACTAACGAGGGCGCGCCGCAGGTGCACGCGGGGCTACGAGATCTCAGCCGCTCCCTGAGCTGCCTTTGTCTCTACACGATGTACAAAACTTTGCTGCACGCATTCACCTACGCGTTTTGATGTTCATTTATTAGCATTTGACATTACTGACATTTAGGTACAGCGTTTTATTAATTAATATGCATCTCGATTTACTTTGACTGCCTCGTTGACCGTGTTGGTTGCAAGTGGTCCTGGACCACTGGTGGACGGGAGGTCCTGGGTTCGATTCCCGGGTCGGGCACTACTAAATTTTCTAGTATTTGCTAGAAGTCTGGATATATGTGCCCGGTGTATGGCAATAGGCTCACCACCTATTCCATACTGGGCCGTAAAAGTAACTGGTGAAACGTGGGAATGTTCTACATTCATCTGCCTACCTCTTCGGCGATTACAGGCGTGATGTTACTTTTTCTTTTTTTTTGTTACTCATTTTACTTTCACTGTGTTATTGGCCTAGCCTACGAATGCTTGGCGTGAGATCCTGGGTTCGATACCCATTTCGTACAAGTATCATTGGGACTTTCAAATATGATTTTCTCAGTTATAGCTCGGCCCCCCCTATTTCATGTTTCGATGTATAACGTAACAGAGTGAATGACAACTACACTCCTCTGCTGACCCGTGTGGGAAAATACATGCGTGATGTTATCTTTCACTTATTGAGGATCACCAAACTCTTTATTAATTTTAATTGTTGTTGGAAGAAATAACTTTCAGCAGTGTAATATAATATACAGTGTAAATTACCGCTAAGGTATTGTCGCTTACGATCCACGGTGCCTTAATGCTATCTTGTTGAACTCTGGCTGTAGAAAATACTAGTAGATACATATATAAGTCAAACTATATAAAAGATATTGACACCCTCAAGACAGAAATCCTATACTTAAAGTAAAATGAACACAATCGAACATCATTTTAGTAAAGTAATGTAAATGTCGGGCATAACCGAAGCCGACATTTGCCTAATTCCGCATTCGTCCTGAAGCTAACAAGCGAGCGGCGCTAACGAAGGCTCCGCGACCCGTGCGCCGCCTCGCACCACAAGTGCTCATGCCGACTCGATCGGAGCTGCAAAAATCTTGACGATATCGTGCGAAAAATAGCTACAACATATAAGACACTTTCTACAAACTTTTAGTCATAATGTATATATGAAGAATCTACATAAAACTACTTTTAAATAGAAAAAACTCAAAATATACGAGTACGCGTGAAACCTGAAAAAAAGTTGCTTAAAACCTAGTATTACCCTCTCTATTTTTGACAACGGCTTCCAAGCGATCTTTCATACACCTCATTAGCGTGACCGCCCTGTCATGGGATAGGTTTCCCCATTCCGCAAAATCCGCAACGGCTGCATCTTCGAGCTCTTGAAGAGTAGTAGAAGCAGGTTCACATTACTCG